>JACTOM010000057.1:534603-576935 GCA_015832385.1 Elymnias hypermnestra
AGGTTGGGGCAAGCGGGGTTTCGCGGAGCTATTGGGCGCGGTCGGGGGCCAGAGATCTGCTGGACCGGTACCAGCTTGGATGGCGGAGGCCTAATCACGGCGGTCGTCGTTGCGGGGGCCGCTTCGATACGGTCGAAGTCGGCCAGGGCGTTGGGGAAACGACTTAGGAAGAATTCCAGGAGACGCTCGACGTTGCGTCCCTGGAAGACCGGGGTGGGGTCCATGGTGGACCCGGGGCTAACTTGAGCCTCCCTGCCGAGGCAGGGAGGTGTGTGCCTAGGGTGTGGCCCTACGGGCCCTGCCAGTGGGTGGCAGGGGTGTGTGCCTAGCTTAGAAACTAGTGTACTCACTGTAAGTAGGGCAATCCAAAGTCGGGAACAACAAGCACTACACAATCCTAGCAAGGCGGGACAGAGCCCGAGCGAGACGGCACTATAGACGCAGGACAAAGTCCGAGCACCACAGCACTGGCAACGCTGGACAAATTCCGTAGAAATGACCGGTCACTGCACAAGATCACTGGAACTGGCTTGGAGAATCACAATAACACAACGATATTAATCGGAGATATGGACGGCGGATACATCCGAGCACGCGATCGGACGACTGTTCGTGACGGACGCCACGAGCATTCTGAGTTTTTTCAATTTTCAATGTCATGTCGAGTGATTATTTTTAATGACAGAGCTAATTTGATGAACTCGCGTCCTCGTCGGTGCCGCGGCGGGAGGGCGTCCAGCGCCGGCGGCGGTCGTGGGTTCGGGGTCCGGCGACGTCATGACGCTACGCGAAAACTTTACGAGTGGTTTGAGACGATGAGACTTTGTAACGAGTTTGAGTAGTGTTTAAAATTGTAATGTTTACTCCACGCTGATGATCAAGTAATACTTGCGTCATCCGTTAATGAACTACATATTATGAATGAAGCTTGGAAAGGGAAAGGAACGAAAGTGAATGTAAACAAAACGAAAGATATGCTTTTTGAACGAGATGAATCCTGGACCAAATCCAGGACATTTTAAATTAGGGCCAGGTCAAGAGTACTCTAAACCGACGAACTTGTATGAAAGGTTTAATGGGAATGAAAGAAGCGAAGGAGATATGCAAGGATCGTGGCAAATGGAAGGACGTGGTCTCTGCCTACTCCGAAGAGAATGAGGTGTGATGCTATGTATGTTAAAATTGTAGGCAACGGCGTACAGAGTCGCGAAATTACTTCGAATCATTCGCATGTCTGTAATGAAGAAATTTATCTTGACTCCCTTTCATTTGTTATATTAGACCTTAGTTCAAAGTACCATCGCCATCATCATTTCCTTGCCCCTATCCCACTAGGCGGGGTCGGCACGGCCTCTTTCCTATCGCCGCTTTACTCTATCAGCTGTCATCTCTACATTCATACCCCTGTTAGGATTACATTATTATTTGAGGTTGTCAATTGACTATTGAAGAAGTAGCAGTTTTATTGGACTGTGAAATGACTAGTGCAAAAACATTCGGTGTTATTGCGATTATATTTTAAAATAAGATTGTCAAGTGAGTCTTATAAAAATGTCGATGTGTTGTTTAATAAGATGGTGCATTGAGTTATTTTTGAATGGTTGCACAAATTGGCGTGGATACCAGTTTTCCTGTTGAGGGTGGGTTATTGGAGAGTAAGTCGTTATTGAATATTGAAAAAGAATACAGATGTAGAAAATTGTGCAATATTTGATTGATTATATTTTTATATTATTTATTTGGCCATTCCCGATACTCCTCACACACATATCTTCTGTCACACAGTTCCTCCACATTTTTTTTATTTACTATAGATATATGTTTTAGTTTCGTAACGAAACACGGTTAACTAAGAATTTAATAAACAGTTATTTCGCATTTACCAACCATACACGGTGAAAGTACAACGAAACTTTGTGGTATATTTTGTCGTACTTCAGGCTAATTACACTGACAAATTCCAGCCGTTGGCCGTTAGCACGGCTTCGTTGTACTCACAAACACACAAACACACAAACGTCCAGCGCCCCGCCGCCCCGCCGCCCCGCCGCCCCTCGCGGCACAGTGGTCGGCTCGGTCGGCCACTGACTTCAACTCGGCCGGACTGGCATAGAGGCCTGAGTCGTGGTACTACAACGTTTATATTACACGTTAAAAACGGCTCGACCAATTTCAATGAGCAGTGATTTTTTCGTCGCAGATCACGATAACTATAACACTTTCGTGAACGCTCCTCGGCCCGCCGCCTACAAAACGTCGCTCCTTTCAGCTGCAACTGCGCCCCAACCCTGCCCACGTAATTTGCAGCAAAGTAATTCGTTAGGCTGCACGGGTGACGAATGGATATGATCTCCTCATATCTATTTCAATCGCGAATAAAAAACCCTAACGGTGAGGACCGCCTTCTCCGTCGACCGCCGTGTTGCTAAAAGTTCGCTTGCGGAGCCCGAGGCCAGCGGCCCTGCTTCCGATGGACCCTTGTCGCTTACCTTTTGTGTGAGTTACTTACTTCCTTTTGCATAATTTTACGTCAGCGCTTTGATTGTCGAAAAGCTTTAAACGATGTCGGGACCCTCCGTAGTCGATTACTAAAGGCAGCTTTAAACCGGCCCGGCTAGACTAAAATCACCACGACCCGAAGAATGCCAGATCGAAGTGGCGGTCGAGGACCTGCCTTGTGCCAGCCCTGCGATAGTACAGTTGCCGATCCCGACGGCTCCCTCGCGTTTCTCGAATCGTGTTATTTGTTATCTTTGACACTTAATTAATTGCACGAACGGGGAAGTTTGAACGCAACGAATAGAACCGAGTCGTCGGCGATATCTCAATTCGCGTATATAAATCGTGCGCGATGATTAAAACTTCGTCATCCGACTCGTGTATAGGCCGGTAACTAAATGATCCTCAGTATCGATATTTTTTATTCGTACCCTCGATATGAATGGGTCGGTTCACAACCCGCGTCCCCGACACAAAGTGTGGAATATTTTGAAAAGGCGGCGCGCATCGACAGGTATACTGTTGGTTGTTGCATAAATATTTGTAGAGGACGTAGATCGCGTTTTTTTTAAGTTTCAAACATAATTAGATCTAACCACATTTTAGTTAAGTCTGCGAATGGCCTAAAAGAATATTTATCATTTAGAAATCAAACGAAAATATACGACAAGAAACCAATAAATATTAACCTTTTTTAGCTAATGACGATATTAATCACAACATAACTCGTAGACGTGTTCACTCCGAGCCCGTCACTGAAGGTAATCTGCTCACGTATATGAAGCTGATTAATTGTATGTAACCAGACGCTGAAGATGTCGACCGACGTTCACGAATAACTGATAGCCATATTATATTATCGGTTATGCGGAAACGAGGACGGTGGGTATAGAACAGAAGTGTCACCGAGGTGACTGAGCAAGGTCGCTCTCTATTAGTATTTAAGCAAAACTGTCACTATTCTAAAACAGTGTTAGGAAGTTTTCACTTCCATACATAGGCGGAATGGTGGGTATCGTACTTTACTCGTTTAAAGATGTGGTATATCTAATTTGTATAAAATTAAACACTCGCCTATAAAACGAACCTAGATTAGGAATGTGCCTGTTGTATTGTTCTGAACCGCACATTTGATCTGCGCTAGCAAAGACGGTAGAGCCTCCTCGTCGTCCACTCCGCCCCCATAACTGCCCCCGGGACTGGCTAGCCAGAGCGGAGCAAAACTTGAAAAAAAAACTATTCGTTCCGTACATTACTCCATGGTATAAATATGTGCACATATACTAATGGCGACGCGAGGCGTTTCCTGCCACATTCCGGCCACGAGATAAATTGCGCCAACGAGGAAAAACACAATCAATCATTAATATTAACTGCGTCTGGCTGGATTTTTTCATGGCGTCTAGGAACATAGGAAATGCACCGCGCGGACCACTTTGTAATTCAAATCGTGCAATTACTCGGGGATTAAAAAATTGTCTCACCGATGCAGGTCCTCGAGGAACGACCTCGTTCGAGGTGGCTCGGAGTTGTTAAGCACGGGGACGCCCACTTCATTCAAAATATTTCTTGGTGATTGCGTCCGCGTATAGTGATTCAAAAGTTAATCCCACTTTTAATAAAGGGTCCTTATGCCCTTGTGATATACCAAAATCACACGAGCCCTCCAGATTGATGACCGTCCGTTTTTCCAGTAAGCTGAAATAAAAAGGCATCAAATCCGAACGGGTTCATGATCGGAACAATCCCATAAACACAAAAAGATCGCAACTTCATACAGCAAAAGGTTAGGCTAGGATGCCGTCCACTGGCGCGGCGACAGATAACCGCTGAAGTTTCCCGACATTGCACTACTCGCGGCTTATCTCGCGGCAGATAACATTTGAATACAATGTCGTACTCGTTTCCTCCATAAATGGTATAAATAATGCATAGCCGATACCGCGAGCGCCGATGTATATTAATATGACAGCGCCCAGCTGATCACCCGCGAGATTGCGCCGCGGGCGCGGAGCTCCGGCTTCGGCTTTCCCAGTCCGGGCAGCTTGACTGCTCAGCACTCCACCGCGTTTCGGTACCGTGTTCGGCTCGGGGAACAGTATAGGCGCGATGCTCTCCAGTGAGCGTGAAGGAAGCCCACGAGAGAGAGGGAGAATGCTCTGGATGCTTACTCTCAACGCCGAACGAGGCGGACTACGAGGTGACGCACGCTTGCGCTTGCGTGAATCCCCAGTGAGACTCAGTCGAGATACCTGGGCAGAATGCGAAAGTTGAACTGAAGCGGGTACTTCACTAATGGATGAAAAGGGTTTTAGTTGGTGTTGCGAGGTGTGTAAGTAGCGTGTCCCAGCGACAAAAAAATAGACTGTCAAGGGTATTCATAGTTAATTGTTACTTTACGATCTCAGACTGCATCATTACATGCCGTCAATTGCGATCGTAGTGCCAATCATTCGTAACCAATATCCTACAAGTATTATGTTTGCCGCGAGGTCTCAAGCTTGGCCTCGTCACTCGGTCGTTGTCGACGTCCTTTACGACGAAGACAAAGATATAAAAAGATCAGAACTCACCGTGTCTCATGCATGCCATAAGGTTGTATCGGCGGACGCAGTTTCCGTGCTGAGATCGACCGTAGCGTCTAGTATGGGCTACGTACAAAAGTTCTATTAATTCCGTCCGTCTGTCAGTCAATCAATATCAGCAGATGCGATCTTAATGCTTGTCTGGATCTATCGTTTCTATAAAGAGAAATTGTTTTCACATGTCCAATATGCAATGACGACAGAATTCGACGTATTACGGTACCAGCCGCCGACGAGGATGTTCAATCTTTGTACATACGAGTATGTACATGTGAACAGAGCGAAGATTTAATTCCTTTAAATGATGACGCGTTCTGTCGAACGACGGACGAAGAATGGCAAATGTCGAAGGGGAAAATTCATTTTCATATTAAAGAAACTAGTGTGCTATAAATATAAAACACCTACCTGGACATAATAGGGACGATATTTGTGAAATCGTAAGCTTTTGCTGGACACTCGGTATCCGATTCCAATATCTATATGGCAAAAATGTGAAACGCAAGATTCAAATTTAACATATAAAAACCAAGTTTTAACGCCATATTTTAGTAAAAAAATATCACGAGTGGTTTGCTAGGAATTTAAAGAAAATTCTATTGAAGTGAGTTCTAATAAACAAAACCCACTTCGGCGACGAAGATTCCCATCGTGCAAGCAAGCTCAGAATATACATTGTGAATCATTCAGCCTTTCACCGGTTCGTCTGCAATGAAACCAGTCTTCCGAAACAGGTACCGATCAGGCTAATGAGCTCATTAAGCCCACTGGCGTAAAGGTGGGTACGACGTCATCCTCGTCGACCAGTCCGCGGAGTCTCCGGCGCTGTCGCCGGCCAAGAGCCGCAGGTTCCGTGGAAACGAACCCGAGCCCGTTGTTTGCCCGCCGCTTTGTTTCATCCGATCCGTCTCTGGTCTCCGCTCGTGAGCGCGGGTAATGGACGTGTATTTATAAGCGGTGACATATTTTTGTGCGCCGATTAGTTTCAATTGGAGGCCTCAATAGCGCTTTAGGAGCGCTCGTCGGCGGCGGTAATCCGCCAAGTGAATACTTTGACGGATGCGCCCTCATTGTGCCTTCCGAAACAAACCCACGCGCGCCGTCGTCTTTTGTTCGACGACAGGGCATCTGTCACAACCCCTTGAAAAATTACTCCAAACAAATAGAATAAAGCCATTCGAGGCATCATCTTTCGAATGTGCTCCGTACTCGGAATAAACCGACGCACCGGCGCGATCGCACAGATGTATTCGAAAATGTATAATTTGTCATATGAGCTAGTAGACATTAGGCGATAAAGGACTTTCGAAGGTCCACAATCTGAGAGCAAACTGGCGGGCGGCGAAGCTTCGAGTACGTGCGTAAAGTCGCAGGCAAACACCAGTTTGTGCTGCGAAATGTATTAACGTATGCATGTGGGGCGGCCGACGAACGCCTCAGCAGAGCGCATTAGCATGTGCTCGTATGCAGATCGGCCGTTACGCAAACATCCTCCGTTCGTTGCTCATCGATTCTGGTGCTTCTTGTCTTTCGCGGGAAGCGGGCATAAGATTGCTTTCCTTTTGGTATACAATTAAAAATACTGCGAGTTGTTTTAAGCTGAGAGATCGTCGAGTGATGCCCTCGCTGACGCAGTGGTGCGAGTAATCGCTTTGCGGGGGAGGATCCGGTTGCGATCCCCGGTTGGGCGAATTTAGGAAATTGCGGTTTCTAATTTGTCCGAGACCGGTGGGAGGCTTCGGCCGTGGCTCGTTACCGCTCTACCGGCAAGAACGTACCACCAAACGGAGATCTGTGGGTCGACACGATGCCGCGTAGAAACTGTACGAGGTAGATTGCCTCTTACTGGATTAGCGCGCTTCCGTCTTAGACTGTATCATTGCTTACCATCAGGCGTGGTCACAGTTAAGCTCTAACCTGTCAGCAACAAAAATTGTTCCAGTCCTGCTGTCGATTAAGGTACATAAGCCTCAAATAGACGGCCGACGAAGTTGCGCGCATCGTCTAACGCCTCTCGATAAATGAGTCATGATGGATGCTTGTTAAAAGCCTTGGGTTCAAATCCCGAGTTCTTGTAAATCTGATTGAAGATGCCTAATTGTTGTTTGGAATTCAACACTGTACCTATCCGTTATGGAAAACATCTCGAGGACGAAAAAGATATACAGGGGTATATCTCGGAAATAATTCTGGAATCTGTGTACACCGCCAACCCGCAGTGGAGGAGCGCGATGGGTATACGCTATGAAACCCTCCTTCCTACGAGTGAGTGTGAAATTCGTATCATTTCAAAAATGGTATCAATACACCGTCTCAAACCTCCGCGAAGGTTCCGTCCGTTCCGTCTCGGCACCGATCGGAAGACAATAGAAAGTTCGTGATAATCAATCATAATTATAAATAATTAATATAAATTGTTTTGATAGGTATCCCGTGATTATCGTTTCGGTATAAATGTTACAGGACGCCTGTGAATATTCATTAATCCATTTTTTGCGGGTCCACGAGTGACACAAATCCATGTAAGCGCATTAGCATGCGAAGGTTTCTCCGAAGCTGACCGTTTTGACTCGTAAACGCTCCGCAGTGGAGTCCATTTCGCGGCGCCGCTCGGCTCGTCGGACAATTAAACAACACCGGCTCCGAGATAAGTGAGTGACACTTTGATTATATCGAAAGACAAGTGTAACCGACAAAAAACTGAGCGAACGGACGGCCACTTGCAAATCACGAGCACTTATCTGCTGCCAGCGGTCGAGGCTTTCATTTTCAGGTAAATATCTCCGCGGGCCACCACTACACGGCACCCGAAAACCTGACTTTCCTTCGCCGCAGCTAATTCTGATGTCGCCTACATGCCTGCTAGCTGTCGACACGTTCGAGGATTTTGGAGATTGGGCTTAAAACGAACAAACTTTTTACGGTTGTATCGATGACGACATGCGACCCGTGAACGGAATAATAACAGGCGATTGAAAAGTCTCACCTTAAAAAATGAATTTCCCGAAACGAAAAGGTTTTATGTTAAATAACAACTACAATGCAATAAATATGAAGTTGGCTGCGGCTGGAAATTGAAGTAGTCGGGGCAACGGCGGGATGAGCCTTCCCGGCTTATATCCTTTCCGGCCAAAGCCAGCTTTGCTTGTGAACTGGTATTGTAATTACTGCGGTCATCGTAGCTGTAAAATGTATATAATATATGCAAATTATACAATCGGCAATGAATTTTAAATAATTTTCGTCGAGTAATTCCTCTCGTCGCGTCGGCAGCTGATTATGTGGCTTCGTTATTCGCTGGATTTTTTTGAACAATTTGATTTATTTAATGGCCGATACATTTATCTAAATAACGTTCGGAATCCAGTTTAATTGCCATTAGTTCCTTGGACTCTGTTTTATTTTTATATAGATCCAATTAATAATTTGATATGTATTTGATAATTGTAATCTCTTAAATAACTTCCAATCTGGATCTAAGACGGGTCACAGTACAACGACGGCGCTCCATAGCGTTACAGAGGATATTAGAGAAGGCATAAAGAGTAAGCCGGTAACTGTTCTGGTACTTATCGATTTCAGTAACGTTTTTAAGGAGCGTGAGCCAATGTCTCAGGATCTGTGCTACTTTGGTTTGCCTCGTATCTTCATGGTCGAAATCATGCAATTCGTAATGGCTCTGAATGCTTTGACTGGAAAGGCGTGGAAACTGGTGTAGCGCAAGGTGGTATTTTGTCCTCCTTACTGTTCTCGGTTTTCATAGACTCCATTACTGCTAAACTTGATTGTAAATTTCGTAAAAGTGTAGACGATTTACAGCTTCATAACCCAACTAAAGTCGAGTATCGCATTAAGATAAACCCATCTGAATGTCAAGCTATAATAGTAGGCAGTTCTCAAATATTTAAGATTCGCACGCAGTCAAATTTATCCCTTTTAGTTTGGAACCGTAACATTATGCCTCTCTCGGCCACAGTTAAAGACTTGGTGTCTTTACCGACTCTGCTTTAATAATATGGTCTTTTCAGGGGTCACGCAACAATGTATTCCATTATACGATTGAAATATTTCCCACCTGTAAAAGTCAAAATACAACTCGTGAATATGCTACTTCTACCAATCTATGCCAATCCGCGAAGGAGACGCCTGAGAATTCTTTGTTTGCTTTTCACCATTCTCAACAATCCAGTTGCTCCCGACTATCTTAAAGCGAGGTTCAGTTTTTGTTCAAGCGTTCATAACAGAGTGCTTCGCAGCTGCGATCTGATCACACAGGCTTTCAACATGACTCGTACAGTTACAGTCAGTGCAGTTCGTCTGTGGAATTAGTTGCCGCAGGGGGTATGAAAAGCCACATCCTCAAGAAGTACATCACCGTTTGATGGTATTGTTATCACCGCAAATTTTTTCAATCAATTTCAATTTTTCCTTTTTGCCGTTGTTATTTTGTTTATGAATAAATAATATTGTCTCATATTGTAAAATGTCGTTAAATGAATACCATTACCGACCAGTGGAACTACCGAAGTATTGGTTGGTCTTTACCGAATTACTACTTGCGGTGAATTTGACACCAGTACTAGTGGCGGCCGGTCTCACCTCTTCGGATCCATAGAAGTTGATGTAAGCAGAAGCCTTTAACGAGCCACCGTTCGGCGCTGGCCCTCTCACTCATCGGTTTTTAGACGCTCGTCACACGGTTTCCCATCATTGCTTCTAATGCGAACCATGCGGGAATAAAAAATTAAGTATTAAGTTAAGAAAAAAAATGTGGTAATGTGATGCGAGAGGGAACAACGACTGCAGCGGTGCGTGGAGAAGTTCGACTTTTACGGTATCGATGCTAATTCGACATATAACTTTAGACGCAATATTTACAGAAAATGTCATGGAGTACCAAACAGGTTATTAATCCTAAACTTTTCCATGCAAATGAATCACACTATCATTATAAGTGCGAAAGTGGCTCGCCGCCTCCTTGGAAGAAGTTTGTTTAAACAAACTTGGTGTTTTATTGAATTCCGGTACGCGGACAGAGGAAAAAAAAATTTCAAATGGGGGATGAAAATATTTAAGTTTAGGGAGATAAAGATTCATAATACCACTACTTTTAATAATGAATACCGAGTTGAATGTTCTGTAGTATCGTACTTCAGTAACGTTTACACACGATTGAGGATACCACGGGACCAGTACAGCACACGGGCATCCGCCACCTAGCAAATGAGTTATTATATGCCCGAGTCGAATAGAAAATAATTGAAACGATCGAATTCCGGTTGACCGGCCGGTGCGGCCGCGACCACTAATTAAAACATTTTATGCGGTGTTTATGAGAGGATCTCGTAAAGGACTTGGACCTTTTCATAGACGAGCAGACGCATCGTCCGACCGCTGCGGTCCGCAGAGCAGCTCGACCGATGAAATGCAGCCCCTCAAAGCGGCAATCGCTGCTTTTCATTTAAAAGCTGTACAGTAGCTGATGAGTCAGAAGTGACGGCGGCAGAGGCGATCAGTTTATGAGGGAGTGAGTTCGCGGTGGGTTCCTCGTCCCTCGTGGCAGCGCCCTCTAATTGACTCGGTCGCCGCGGCTTCGTCAGCTCGCGCTCGATCGGGCGCGATGACGGGAGCCGGGCAATTGGGCGACGGCCGAGATCGCGCCCGATCGCCGTTAGATTATCTCGTAGTGACGGGCCGGATAAAAAATATTTAGATGTCGCCGGCGACTGACGTTTTGTTTTACCGATTGCGACGGTCTCGGCGGTGTAATGGCGCGGACACAGCGCGGCTGCCGCCGGGTGGCCGGCGAATGGGCGAATCTGGGCCAGCAACTTCTACAATTGTCGTCCATCGGTCAAGCGGTGTCCCTTAACAATACTGTGTAATTGAGCAAATCGGCGAAGACGTCACTGCTCGATAAATATCGAAATGTTATTGCTACATTATAAAATAGCGTAGTTTTCGCTGTGGTATGTCATCTCGCCACCTCCCGCGAGGCTCATCGAGGCCGCTTCCGGGGACCGTTCTTCGCATTTCGTTGGGCTCTTTTCGGATCTATGAGCCGATTGTACGTTTATTACGTCGAAATGCTGCAACATGTACTAGTGGAACTACAAAAACGCCTTAGTGCCCTCCTCGAGTGCTCGTTCGTTCGTTATAATTCAGTTTATAAAAAACGGCCTCGTAAACGAATTCTAAACTTGATAAATGTATCCGGACTAATCGAATACCGCCGCTGCTCTGCCGCACGAGGAGGGCTCAGAGTTCATTCTGCGTTCTAGGTCATGGTATGGTACAACAAACAATATAACGAATGCTATCATATTAAGTAAAAAGTGTTCTACTAATCGAAATGTGACGAAAGTGGAATCTGACGTTTTGAAACCTTCTTCTTACAAAATTTAACTTTAATGCAGAATACGCCGTTTAATGCAGAATATTTGACGATTACTAAAATATTTTCGAGTTAATGGAATTCTGCTCACGGGCGATAAATTTACGTGACAACGTCACAAGAAAACATCGATGAAAAGCGCGCCGATATCACCTGGTTATCACCTCAGAAAGGTGAAAGACAGCGCTTCACGAGCGGGGAGTGGGTCGGAGCAGGCGGGGCAAAGAGCGGTCCATCGAAGCAACGCTTTTAACAGATGCTATCTTAAAAGCATTGGATGCGGTTTTTTGTTCGGCGGCGATGAGGCCGATAAGCGATTGTGTTCGTGGACGTCGCGGTTCCGGTGCTTTCGTTGTTTTCTAAATGTTTTGCCTATGCTCTTAATGGACGCTGTGACGTGCGTTGCTGGAGCACCTCTTGAGTGCGGTCTCGATTTGACGTCATCGTCTTGGGCGCGGGACGATATCGAATCGATAAAGAATTCAGTGATATTTTGTCCGACCATATTTGCCAATATCGCTAGCTCCTATTTAAGATGTCGCATCTATAAAAACACCTTCGTTCAGAACCGCAGTTTCATTGATAAAAACTAGAAGATCGTGTCAGGCCAGACGCCTCACTCCTAGTACACATAATTCGAATGTAAGACACCAGATTTGAAAATGCCCATGAATGCAACTGACTTCAAACCGATCTCCTGAATAGTTGTTTTTGTAGGTCCCACTTCGTCAGTGGGAAGCAGCGCTTCGTGTTCACAATGTGAAGGTGCAGTAAGGGCAGATGCATGAAGTGTGCCTCTTAACTGACCTCTTACAAGTTCCTCTTACTTCTTACACTCAATTATTATTAGTTTTGAGGTATGCGAAGTCGTGGATTTGCTCGCAACAGCTGAGACGATGATGCGACGGCAGCGACTACCGCGATTGGTGAACGAGCTCATCGTCACGGAACACTCTGAGCCTGTCGTTGCGTTATGACGTCATCGCAGGTATTATGTTGTACTGGCTGATTATAAACGACCCGCCGGGGGGATGGGGGAGGGGGGGGGGAGGGTTGATTAATGACGGCCGCGTTATCAGGCCGCCGCGCACCTTCAATAACTCTAAGAGCGCTTATCTCCGACGCGATATTAATGGCCCTCGTACTAAAAAGGATTCGTTTTATTAAAAAATAATTGAATGTTGTTTCAATTCATACTTGTTTTGTTTTACTAATTCCCTTAGTGATCGATAACTAAACTCGGCAGGGAATTTGAATCTGAGGGACGACTCCATTTAACGTTTGTTGTAATGCGGTGAACACAGCACTTTCGCCCTCATAAAATGCTTGTCCACTGGCAGGGTAAATTTCTTGGCGAGCAGAGCAAAGTGAAATCGAGGGTATTGTTTCATAATATAGCTCGGCTCTCGAACGAACCGCAAAACAGACTTCATTTGAACGGGATTCGCGTCCAATCGGTCCGTGTACCGCGACGGCGGGAATGGTCTCGTTTGAAATTAATTTCCTAGTGATCGCTGACAAATGTTTGTTTGTTTGTTTACATGTCGATGCCGGTCGGTGGCTACGATTGGCGCAAAGATGAAATCCTAACTTACGGCAAGGCTCTACATGGGTTCGTTGTCTAGTTTTGATGAGTAACGCTCGTTCTTGCAAAATAGGAGTTATGAAAGAGTACGGGGGAAAAAGGGTTTGACTTGTTCCCAATTCCCAACTCTCCCAGCCGTGGACAAAAAGTCTAGAGCGATGACATTTCATAAGTTCTTCATTTTTGGACCGTTTATATATAATTTATACAATTTGAATGAAGGAACGTGCAGTCGCTTATTGACACCTCACGGCTCTAGGCAGTACTGTCTGTATGTCCACACATGCTATAGCCGCAGTCCGGCGATGTAAAACGCTGACCGAGTTTAACTGAGGCATCAAATTATGGTTGTATCTCGTTATTATCTGACTATTATTTATTTATTACTTAATGCACACAAAATACATATTGAAAATATATAGGTTCTCAGAGTACCTAATATTCCGTGGCAGAGTACCTAATATTCCATAAGCTAACGGTATTCTGAGTAAAAGAGTTTTAATAACACATCGTGCTACATTAGGGATTGTTAAGCTTTAGACCGTCCTGGAATCGCAAGGGATCATCTCTCCCCACAAAAGTAAATCGTTCTCAAATCGAATGGAGCTTGCGGATTATTCAGTACAGAATAGACAAGAGACCTGGCCCTTTTTTTAAATTTACTGGTCTTCCCCATCTAAATTTCCCATGCACTATTGACTCGTAAATCCTTTTTATCAGTCTCTTTTCATTCATTCTCTCTACATGCCCAAACCATCTAAGCATACCTTTCTTGATTTTAGTCACTGCATCTTCTTTTATACCACAACGTTCTCTTATCACACTATTTCTTACTTTATCACTCAGTTTTAATGCAGTCATGCTTCTCAACGCTCTCATCTCTACCGCATTTATTTTACTTTTGTGATTCTTCTGCCATACCCAACTTTCACTACCATACATAAGTGTTGGCACCAACACTCCAGCATGCACTGCCAGTCTAGCCCTTTGAGACACCATCTGGCTATTCATAAAAGCATGCAGAGCACCATTTACCATATTCCCTGCATTCACTCTCCTTTCGATATCACTGTCACATGTTCCATCTTTTGTAAATTTAGATCCCAAGTATACAAATTCTTTCACCTCTTCCACTTGTTCCCCATCTATCAAAATATTGCCATTCATCATAGATTCATCTCGTTCAAAAAGCATAACTTTCGTTTTGTTTACATTCACTTTCATTCCTTTCCCTTTCAAAGCTTCATTCATAATATTTAGCATCTCCTGAAGCTCGTTAGCGGATGACGCAAGTATTACTTGATCATCAGCGTAGAGTAAACATTTGATGAGTAATTCATTCATTCTTAACCCATACATACTTTCTTTTAAATCTGTCAAACATTTATCCATGAAAAGGTTGAACAGCCATGGTGACGCAACACATCCCTGTCGAACACCTCTTTCGACAGGAAACCACTCCGTGTACGCTCCGTTTATTCTGACACAGGCACTAGAACCCTCATAGAGAGACTTCAATGCTTGGATCAGACAACCGCTCACCCCATACGTAGATAACGTTGACCACAGCTCATTCCTCACCACTCGATCATAGGCCTTTTCTAAATCTACGAACGCGCAATAAACTTTTTGGTGTTTAGCCAAACATTTTTCAGTTAAGCACCGTAAAGAAAAGACCTGATCCGTACATCCCATTCCTCTTCTAAATCCCGCTTGCACGTCCCATATTTTCCCATCAGTTTCATTAATCACCCTTTCAATTAATATCTTTGCATACAATTTGCCGACGACACTAAGAAGGCTGATACCGCGGTAATTTTTGCACTCCTGCTGTGACCCTTTTCCTTTATATAGAGGGACAATTACGGCCTTGCTCCAATCTCTTGGGACTTGACCTTTCTCCCAGCATATATTGAAAAGGCAGTACAGCTGAGCTACCACAATCCCGCGGCCAGCCTTCAGCATCTCGACTGACACTCTGTCATACCCAGCAGCCTTACCTGATTTCATACCTTTTATCGCTTTCATGATGTCATCCATACTAATCTCGCTATCACTTGTCTTACATTCATTGCTATCCGCAGAGGCCATATTTACCTCTGCTTCATTTCTTTCAAACAAACTTTCAAAATGATCCTTCCATCTCTTCAATATCCATTCTTCTCCTTTTATTAAACTTCCATCTAAACTTCTGATTTTACAAAGCTCCGAGGAAGTAGATCTCCCTCGGGCAAATTGTATTGATTTCCAGAAAAACTTTTTGTTTGACTGAAAATCATCAGAAAGTCTCCTATCATACATATCACTGTATTCTTCTTTTTTCTTTCTTACAGCTTCTTTCACGATTACTTTCACCCTTTTGTATTCCATTCTTGCCTTTTTTACGTCATCATTCGTTGCCTTTTGCATTCGTTGGTTCGCTTTTGTAGCCAACCAATCGGACCAAGCTTTCTTCTTTTCACACACAGCTGCTTGAACATTTTTGTCCATCCACAAATTCTTCTCTTTCTTACCTTTCCTCCTTTTAGACACGCCACATACATCAATAGCAGCACCAACCACTCCATCTTTAAATTTATTCCATAAACTTTCAATCTCATTTCCTTCGTCTTCACTCTTGAATCGCCCACTCAAATTTTTCAGATATTCTTCTCTAACATCCTCTTCTTGCAATCTCTCCACTTTTATTCGTTCAAGAATTCTCGAGGTTTCCTTCTTTCTATGGCGCAAACCGAATAAAAAATTAATGAACTGTCTATAATTAAACTAAGATTTTTAACTAATTTTCTTATTATCACAAACAATAGTTCCCATCGTGCCAAGGTCGAGACTCGATAACAAGTTATCGTTACCTAAGATGGAGATTTTTTTAACCCAGAGGATATTAGGGACCTTTGTCCACAAGACACGTCACCCCTAAAGCAGCTTAGCTTTAATATAAGTCACTGAAAACCTGCCACTATCATATTATAAGATTCTACAGCGATTTATGACGTTGGACTACTCAGAGTGCTCTGCAGTAGGCCAACGCGGGCAGCGGTGGCTTGTATGAAACGAATGAAAGAATATTAAATCCCTGCTACGTGATGTACGATTTCAATTGGATTGAGTCATGAGTCAGTCGCATCGGAATGGAATTTCTTGAAAGGTTTCACGAAGCCGGATTACTTTGGACAAGAAAGGATAATAAGTTATAGAAGAGATTGCTCGATTAAATGATATCGACACGATAACAGTACTCGTGTAGACATCGGCAGGTAGCGCGACTGACATGTCCGTATCCAGCAGTGCAACAGCAGCGAGTGGATTTTACAATTTATTAGCGGAAAATAATTCGATCCTTCGACGTGGCAATGCACGGGTTCAGCGCAAAACAGTTTCAAAAAATGTTCGCAAGTCGTCACCCAGTTTGACACAATGTACAACGTGAAGCACAATGAATTATCGAGATTGGGGTTTCGTCACTGTTTGTCCACGTCGTGTTCGGTGACCCTGTGTCGGCGGTGGCGCGCCTCATCACGCGGCACCGAACCCGCGCTTTCTCCACTTAATAACTGGTTCACGATCGCTCATCGCGTCGCCACGGGCCCCGCACCCTCCCGGGGCACTGACCCTCATTACCGCCACCAATTAGAACGTTCCAGGAATGTGGAAACAAAACATTTGGAACCCACCACGCCATCGCTGAGCCAATATTATTCCCCCGTCTCGCGAGCGACTCGAGTGCTCCACTGCGCCCGGCTATACAAACAAATACAAACAAATACAATTCGAGTGTCTGTTTGTGATGGGCGAAATGAAAGGTTTCCCTAAATGCGTGGCGAGCGCTCACACGGTGCCCGGACTAAAATAATATCTGGAAAAAATCCAAGGTTCGTTTTGGTTGACCTCGGCGAGGACGGCCGTTTCTTCGGTGGCAATCTATGTATGAAATTTATGCACTGTCGTACCGTTTATCCGCGAGCCATTCGTATCAAGTGATTTGCAAGCATTCCGGGTATGAGTGCCTACCGACATTGCAAGTGTGAATTTTATCTGTCTGCTACGGTTTTACGCTTAAACAGGTGAACTAATTTTAACAGAGTTTTATAGGACAGTAGCACGTAGGTTGCACAACCACATAAGATGAGAAGAAAGTTTGTATAAGACTAACGATCGACCTCGTTTCGGGAGATGAAATCTCAATTCATCCATAGTTTAAGTGAAAAGTAGCGAGTGTTTGTAAGCTCCAAGTTGCGCTAAGATTGAAGTATGTCGGGCGACGCGTTAAAGTTTAATACAAAAATTGTTACGTTTATCATTCATCACCAAATTCAGTGGTTCAGGCGAAGAGGCGTCACTTCACATTTATAAAATGAGCAAGGATAATCCTTCTACTGTTACGAATTCGATTCAAAAGAAGCGGCGGCACCGGCTCGTCCAGAACAGAGAGGAGTATCGGTGCACCGGACGACTTATACGTCATTTATTGAGTACATGAACTTTATTCGCCATCACATCGTGCAGCGCGCGATGCTGGCAACCGATTACGTGAGCAGAACTCAACGCTATTCATGAAAACGTGTGAAAACCGCCAGCCGTCCGCCGACGAGGAGACACGTCGCGTGACATGTCGCCTTTTACGTATCCAACCATTGTGCGACTAAATTCTGTTTCAATTTTTTTAATCACATCGTCATGTCAGTCCACATGCCCTTATTGTATCGTACATACGGCCCGCGATGTAGAGTTGCGTGGGCCTCCAGTGCCTTTCATTTCTTCAGATCGGAACGAACTCTTACATCGGCCGAGTGAGACTCCAAATTACAATATGAATTTTTAATCCTGGATTTGCTGAATCCAGGGTTGCAGGCTACTGATTGTTCCGAAGTGTCTCGACATGAAATGTTCATTTTTCATTCGTTAACAATCTTCCAAAGTGACGTTGTCTAGGGGCCAAGCATATGTTACTGATTGACCCAAAAGAAGCTATTTCTTCAATCGTTCCGAATGATTTGGGCAAAGACAAACGAATGGACCATTTTTATACAAGCTCTATTTGTTTAACTCTTATAAATAAGTACAAAACGAGTAGCCAGATTCAGCCCAATAAAAATAATTACAGTCAGTCAGTGGCGATAGATTCGTCACCAACGGACAGACTTGACGAATAGGAAGAATTCGTGAAGTATACGCGAATAAAGAATATTTTGGTTCCGATAGTACGACGCCGAGAAGGAAGTAGCGAGCCCGAAGGGCTCCGAGGCGCGAGTTCTCTCCAGTATCTCTCATTCTCATTCTCGAGTATCTCTCTTAGATACTCGAGAATGTTTTTAACCGACTTCAAAACATGGAGGAGGTTATCAAGTCGGCTGTTTTTTACCTTGTATATCCCGACTGGGTGAACCGATCTTGATGATTTTTTTTAATATGAACGGTGGTGTTCGTCATAGGGTCCCATTTTTTTAAAACCAGTTCTGATGATGGCATCCACGAGAAAACCGGATAAGTCTTAAATTAGCATAAGCATGTCCGCGACAAATGGAGGAATAACTGAAGATCATACCAACCGATTTCGATGATTCTTTTTTTATTAGAAAGGATATACTGCAAGGGTTGTTTTGTGATAGATTGGTTTGGTTCTGACGATGGAAACCATGACAAAGTGACGGAACTCTTCAATTCTTAGGAGCAAATGAACGATACTCGACAGAATCTTCTACAGGCTATCCAGATATTTGAGTTGCCCACCGTACCTTCGGTATGGTCAAGTGCCAGTCGTAGTTAAATATGAAGATCAGTGGATCTCCTCACTGGCTTACAGTAATGGTGCGATTTTTGGCAGAATATAAATCTGTAATAAAATGGCAATGACCTTACGTTTGTTGCTGCATTGCAATATTTGAAAGGTGAATTATGTGTGAAGCGGTGGTATTCGGGTTCGATCCCGGGTGTGGCGATATTAATGTAAATTTCACTTTGAGCAATACGTTTTTAGGGGTACACATTTTGAGATAAATTTGTTAGTTTACTTCAGATTCACTGAAAATAAAAAAATTAATATAAATTTTAACAAAACAAGAACCGCCTTCAAAACAAACTTATTAATATGCTCTAGAAAGTAAGAAATAGTTGCGTACTCTTGCATGCCATCCGAGCGGAGGAGTTTTTTCGGGGGGAGCCTTGTAAGGCACATGGCAGGCGGGAGTGCGTACGTTCAGGTTTTAGCCGGTAAAAGTCCGGCATAACTTGCAACGCCTCCCCATGGTGTTGCAGGTATCCACGAGGATTTCCTGACGTTAAAAAAAATGGAGTCGGTGTCAGCCGAGGTGCCTGCATATATAGCTATGGACACGCGGGGAGCATCTACCTACATACATACATAGCATCACGCCTCATTCCCATAGGGGTAGGCAGAGACAACGTCCTTCCACTTGCCACGATCCTTGCATATCTCCTTCGCTTCTTTCATTCTCATTAAACCTTTCATACAAGTTTTTCGGTTTAGAGTACTCTTGACCTGGCCCTTATTTAAAATATCCTGGATTTAATCCAGGAAAGTTCGCCTTGGTCTTCCCCTTCCAACTTCCGCATTCACTCTTGAGTCATACATCCTTTTTGTCTCCTTTCATTCAGTCTTTCCACATGCCGGAACCATATAAGCATACCTTTCTCAATTTTAGTCACTACATCTTCTTTTAAACCACAACGTTCTCTTATCCCACTATTACATACTCTGTCACTCAGTTTTAATCCACCCATACTTTTCAACGCTCTCATCTCTACCGCATTTATTTTACTTTTGTGATTCTTCTGCCATACCCAACTTTCACTACCATACATAAGTGTTGGCACCAACACTCCAGCATGCACTGCCAGTCTAGCCCTTTGAGACACCATCTGGCTATTCATAAAGGCGTGCAGAGCACCATTTACCATATTCCCTGCATTCACTCTCCTTTCAATATCACTTTCACATGTTCCATCTTTTGTAAATTTAGATCCCAAGTATACAAATTCTTTCACCTCTTCCACTTGTTCCCCATCTATCAAAATATTGCCATTCATCATAGATTCATCTCGTTCAAAAAGCATAACTTTCGTTTTGTTTACATTCACTTTCATTCCTTTCCCTTTCAAAGCTTCATTCATAATATTTAGCATCTCCTGTAGCTCATTAGCGGATGACGCAAGTATTACTTGATCATCAGCGTAGAGTAAACATTTGATGAGTAATTCATTCATTCTTAACCCATACATACTTTCTTTTAAATCTGTCAAACATTTATCCATGAATAGGTTGAACAGCCATGGTGACGCAACACATCCCTGTCGAACACCTCTTTCGACAGGAAACCACTCCGTGTACGCTCCGTTTATTCTGACACAGGTACTTGAACCCTCATAGAGAGACTTCGATGCTTGGATCAGACAACCGCTCACCCCATACGTAGATAACGTTGCCCACAGCTCATTCCTCACCACTCGATCATAGGTCTTTTCTAAATCTACGAAAGCACAATAAAATTTTTGGTAATAAATTTTTTTAAACATCTACCTTATACTCCGAATATAAGAATACGAAGAACACTTTAAAAGAATACGCAATTATTTCTTACTTTTTAGAGCATATTAATGTATTTGTAAGTCTTTTTTGAAGGCGGTTCTTTTTGTGTTAAATTTTCTATTTATATACTCAATAGTTGATATCGTTACAAGATATTGTTATTGTTACGACGGGTTGTTGGCGATTAGGCTTGTAACCAAATACAGAACGCCTTGGCATTACAAGAAGTAATGCTGATCACACTCGTCGAAACTGTAAACAGTTTAGTAACATAAAAAACAAAACAAATACAGAAAAAAAAACAAAACTTAAATTAAAATTTATAATAATAATAATAATAAATAAATTTTAAATTAGAATTACAATCAAAATTAAATCTAATAATAATAAAAATAATAAATAAATCTAAGGGTATATAAGGCTTCCTCGTCATTATCGTATTTGAACAAATTTATAATATGTTATTGGCAAAAATATATGTTATATATTTTTGTCGTGATGAACTGCAATCCAATGCTTAAGAATGGAATTCCTCGGGCACTCCGAACACATCTTGAGGACAGTGTTCTGAGAGTCGCGAATGCGAGTCCAAAATGATCCGATTCGAGATCTTATAATCGCGAAGTAGTCCGGAACTCTGGCGTCGGCAAACACACCCGAAGCACTGCAGTATCTCGGTAGTCTCATCAAAATGCGGTATGCATTGTTATACATCACTCTGATGCCACTACGTGAGTTGTTCGTGCAATTGGCCCAAAGTTGAAACGTGTAGAAGCACTGACAGTATGCTCTAAACAGTGTCAACTTTGCGACAGGGGAGCATGTCGCACCGAACAGCCAGATCCAACAGCCCTCTTTTCTCGTTTAACATCCCGCAGATCCTCCGTCAAAATGTGTCCCCTCCAAGCTTTCCTCTCTGTCTATACACATTCCATTTAAGAAAATAGGTGGTATTTTCTCCGGACCCTTACCCTCTCGGAATATCATGAATTTTGTTTTTTCTACATTATGTTTGAAGCCCTGATTCTGTGCGAACTCTTCACAGATAATAAGCAGATGCCTGAGGCCTCTGATTGAGGGACTTAGAAGCACCATGTCGTCAGCATAGCTGATATTATTTATGCAAGTACTACCAACATGATAGCCTATCTTGGTACTTCTAAGTTGTCCAATTAGATCATTCACATAAATGTTTGAAAAGGTCCGGACACGTAAGTCCGCCTTGACGTACACCACATTCTAATATAAAGTCATTAGAGTCGGCCCATTTAACAAAATTCGTTTGGTGTTTGTTCCAGTATTTCAACAAATCTACAGTTTTATTTGGTACATTAGACTTAATGAGCTTCTGCCAAAGTGAATCGTAATTCACCAAATCAAAAGCTTTACTCAGATCTTAGAAACAAGCATTTAATGAGGTATGTCTACTCGTATAATAGTTGATTGTAGATTTGACACTAAAATTGCAGAATCATCAATCTTTATATTATGGTTTATGTCGGGATAAATTAAACTTTCCAGTTATTTTGCCTATAATGGTCCCAAAGAAATCGGTCGATAGTTATTGAGGCTGGAAAGATTACCGGTTTTATTTTTTGGTACAGGTACATCATAGTCCTCATGAGACTATCAGGTAAATAGCCTGGATTCATAGAAAAATTAAATAACTCTGTTAAAATATGAAAAATCTTGTCACCTGCATACAGAATGTGCTCCACGCTCAATCCATCGGGCCCTGGGGCCTTGCCTCTTTCCATTTTTAAGTTAATTGTAGTAATATTTTCAGGTATATAACAATATGTTTTCTTATTTATTAAACTATTTTTATCAGCTGGCGTAGTTGCACATTTCGCACTTAAAAAAGGTAACGGGTCCAATTTAAATTGTTGACAGTGCTCTTCCAGCGCGGCGTGCTGTGGAGGCGGCTCGAGGAGGTGCGGTCGTTCGCGCTGATGAGCGGCCGGCGACACAGCACGTCCTAATCCTACTGACATTTCAAACAAAAGATATCTTCCTAACCTTCACAAAGTCCTCCGAAACAAATCTCGGACGGAATGAAGAGCGGTTAGAGTTAATTAGCTCGCCCGTTCTTCTATCTAATAAAACGCTGAAACGAGTACACCTCGACATGGCCTCGAGCCGCCGTGCGGCAGCTAGGAGCTCGACTCCGGGATGTGTCCCGGAACTTCCCTACGAGAGTGGCTACGATGCGGGTGCCCGTGCAGATCCCGGTGCCGTCTAATACGGGCAGAGGAGGGCCACCGAGAGGATTCAAACTAACAATCCAGGAAAAAAGAAATCAAAGTTTTAATCTTCAACACTCTTGTCCGGTCGAAGGTGACGTCTTACGAGTCAAATGTGACACGCGTAGAGGCACTCCGCCTTAGTTTAGTTTTACTACAAAACGTACTTTGCATTCGCCGAGGACGTAAAATGGAACGTAATTCGGCGTGACATCGCGCGCTACCGTGACGACGGCGTGACGATGGCGTGGCCGATGCTGTTAGCCGCCGCGGGAACGCATTGTTTCCTGCCTCCCTTTGTTAGGCGGAGACGAGGGCTGGCCGCCGACGCTCCTGGCGGCAACAAAATGTTGGGGAGCAAAGTTGGTACGATCCGTCGGCCCCAGTGGCCACAGTGGCCCCAGTGGCCGCCCTCTTATTTGTAAATCATTTTTGACGATAACAAATTCGATTTAGAAATAGCCTCAATGGCAATAATATCTTTGGCGCTTTTCACAATGAAAAATATTTAAGTAAACGATAAAACGATATTCCGGGTGTTCACTACCGGGAAAGGAGGAGGAGTGGATGTCGACACGAATAGTTTTGAAGAGCTCATTATGTTCCCGGCAGCTCCTTTCTAAAACGCTGTGAGCACCGAGATTCGTTCTCTATGATTTGGAGTTAGTGAAACGTGTTATTCGTGGCACAGAAAAGTTAATATGAGCTAGAATATTTGGACAGTTTATTTTATTTTTAATAACTTGAGAGTAATTTTGCGTAATCGAACTTTCGTTCGACAAGTGACTGACGATGCCCAGCGAATGACGACTGAATACTGATGAGTGCGGCGTGATCGGACACGTTTGAATTTCGTCGCAAAAAATTTATTTGCTCATTAAAGAAGATAACAAACGTTCTGCAGGCCTCAACAATTCGAGCCGGCCAATCTGCTCAGCCCCGCTTCACAACATTGACGAGACGCCGGCTACAGTCCTAGCGAACGGGAGATGCGTCGTTTTCATTGATGAAAATATTACATCCGCCTTGTCTCAACGGCTACTTTTATCCAGGCACGGCAAAGCTTCGATTCGAATATTTGGCGTTTTTAATTTTGTAACCTAATCGTTTTGATCGTTTAACGACATTGCACGTGAGCTGCGGTCAGTTCTGACTAGGATTTAGTGGTGTAGGCCCAAAAATGGTGCCGGACAATGATTACGAAAATGAGACCGACGAAGTGCTGCTTCCGGAAGAGTGACATCGTCCCGGGTGTTCGCCGCTCGGGGGGCGGAGGCGGCCGCCCCTCCGCTCGGCGCCGCCATTGGCCTGAAATGTGAAGCAGCGCGACCGTCGCCGAGCGCCGCATTCGCTCCGGGCGCCGCGGCCATTGCGCGCCCGCGACCGCCCGCAAAAAAACCAGTGCCGAGAGGGAACCCCTCGACGACCTCGTCGCCGGAAAGCTGAGCTCGGCCGCGATTCGGTCCATGTACATAATGAATATTTCCCATTCCAGTCTCGAACTGAATAAAGTTGGTATTTGACCCTAGCCCGGGCACGCGAACGTACTAAATGATTTACTCGCTTTATCGGCGCCAACCGCGAGCCAAATTTCCGGGTGGGGGCAACGAATTAATAAATTGACGGGTACTCAGCTGCCGATCTGATGTTATGGAGAAGCTGTCGTGAGAAACAAAATCATTTGCTTATGTTTAGCGTAGATTGCAAATTTCGAAAATGAAATATGAATCATTTTCGCATTCGATTTCTAATTGGCAATCGCAGAAAGAAATAGATTGACGAGCTTCCGTCCTGGCGCTGGTGTCGAAGACCTGTAAAAACCTGTGTCGTGCGCCCCGCTCGATTGCCGCACCTTTGCTGGCGATGGACACGCTGAGAAAACGTCGTTCATTTGTCCGGGCGTTAATGTTGCGCTGAAGAGAACGAACTCCCCCTTCTACTAGCGAAACCACCGCCTATATCGGCTCACCATCCGAGTCGGACCCAAGTAAGGATCATTCCACGAGTGATCAATGTTACGATACGTGTCGTCGGCGAACGCGAGTATCGCATGTGTCGGTGACAGACTGCAATTACCCGCCGGCCTCCGCGCGACCCTTTGCACCGGACCCACGACGATGGCCTCGCAGGCGACGACCCTCGCATTCTTCGATCTAACACTGGTCGACTCGTAGTGGTGCGAATACTCGCTTTGCTAGCAGAGGTCCCGGATTTTCTAATTAGTCCGAGTCTGCACTGGTGGGAGGCTCAGGTCGCAGCTAGTTACCACCCTACCAGCGAAAACGCAACGTCAAACAACGAGATTTGTGTTCCGAACCGATGCTGTTTAGATACCATTTGCGCTTCCATCTTAGAGAGATCACAGACAAGCGCTAAAGTGTCAGCAACAAAAAAACAACGAAATACGTTCGCTTCGCGTGTAGTTTTCGGGCTGTCACATTGAACGCCTCAATCGGTCTCGTGACGCACATATTATTGTCTACAAATATCCAAAAACCCAGTTCATTTTCATACCAATGCATCGATTTCGCGCTTCCTTAAGAGGAGAATTAGAAGAAACGTCAGGTCTCACGGTATATTGAATAACATTTTATGTAGCCGTAATAATATTCATTTATTCAGCGAAAAGAGCGTAACACACAAGAAATAAAAACATTTATAATGCCGCGGAGAGGCCCCATCGCCTCGCCCTCGGACTGGTGATTCACGAAGGGCATTTCAGCGAAGCCGCCGCGGGTCGCCTTCCTTCTTATCTCGCTCCTTTATGGCGGGATTTACTTCCGTGGGTTTCGAAGGGCACGCTGAGTGCCCAGGGTCGAGCACCGGGCGAGCCGTCCATAGGTTGCCAGCGAACGGGCACCGACCGAAGTGGTCTCTGTTACCTCATAATACGGGCTCTATAGGGAGGTGCATCTATTGACGAACGGTGGTTTCGTCCGATGACGAGCGACGAGACAGAGGTAAAGTATTATTTTGATTCGAAGTGCGCGGATCTCTCGAGCACGGCGCTCGGTAGCCCGCGATCGGCAGAATTCATTAAAAACTTGAAACAGCAAACATCGATTTACATATGGATAACGAAATGCAAATGCGACGAATTATTAAGGCCCTAGAGACAAACGAGCGCCGTCGACTCTGCGAGTACACGCCGCGTGTTCATGGGCCGCGCGGCTCCGGACGAGCGAGGCCAGGTTCACGTCCCGGTCCTGTGCAACCTTAGCTTCCACGGTCGAAATCTCCATCTGAAGAGGAATTTTTGTCAGACTGAGCTACGTACCCGAGTGGTGGATCGAGGAGGCCACTGTGTCACTTCGCAAAATCAATATGTACCAGTATTCTGCGCTAGACCTAGGGGACTATTTAAAAATCAGTCCAAGCAGGTTACCGTAAATTAGTTCGCGCAGAAGAGTAACTAACTGTTCGCTGTCGTCGTCGCCGTCGCCTAAATCGTATTCGCAGAGCGCAGCGCCCTCTGCCGAGCCGCACCGTCTTCGCGCAACGCTCGCATGGAGATTTATCGCTGCGTATCAATGTATTCCATTAGGACCGCTCGAAAAACCCAATGACACTAATGAGTATTGAGATCGCTGCGAGCCGAAGCCGAGAACCTGTCAATCGTCTACTTTTCACTGTAGTGCGGCTCACTCGATCAATTTCGTCAGCGCCATCGATTCCAAGCAACGGATCGTGTGAGATACTGTAAGGGGCCGTTCAGGCGACGACGTGACTTCTGCGGCCCCATAAAACTCCACGCGCGTGGAGGTTCTCGCAGGACTCCGGCGTCGTCGTAATGGCATTGGATTAAGTTGCGCGGAATCTGCCCAGAGGCAGGCGCCGGGCGGAGGACGCGGCCTGGCCGGCGAACCGAGGTTCCGGATAATTCGAAGGAAATTTCATCCCGATCACCGTCGAGAGCCGCTCCGATCGATGCGCGACGCTCCTTTGATATTTTCGTTTATCGGCAATGATGTTTCGATACGTCGCGGTCGCGTCGAGGACGATTTAAAAAAAAGCGGGGCGGGGGCGGCGGTCGGGTCGACGCGCCTCCTCGGCGGCTCATTAAAATGCCCGGCGGGTCGCGCCGTGGGAACCGCCGCTAATTAGGCGAAAACGCGGTGATTCCGGCCAAGGATTTTGCGACACCAAAAAGACACGGTCGACGGACGTTCCCTTTTCTCGGCGAGCGACGCCGATCCCTTCGACGTTCTTTCGAAGATGCGATGGCAGGTGGACGCTCGTCGAGCCGGGGCGCCTCGATGCGTCTCTGCGCGAGAACCTCGACAATGACTTCGATCTTGGTCCTATTTGTGTACTCCGACGAGCGACGCGTCGCGGTGAATCTGACGGCGTCGACCGGATCCGACCCGTACCGTGTCATTCGTAGGCGAATCCCTGTGCGGTGGGCTCCGCAGACGCGATAAGGCGCGGCGCGTGCCCGCTATCGGCCGCCGCTTCCGCGCGATACCGCCTTCCGGCCGTGGCCTCCCCCCCCCCCCCCTCGCTCCGGCACTCATCGGCCGGAATGATGATCTTATTTGTAAACCAAAGGTAACTCTCGCACGAAGGTGCCTCTCGATGGCCGCCCGCCCACGTTCGGGTTTGCATTGGCGAACTGCCAAAGCGCTTCTACGACGTGTGGGACCTGCGACTTGCGACCGGTCGAAGCTCGGGTCAACTCTCTCGGCGAAACAATGCAGTATCGTCAGACGTCTATTCGAACACGAATCGTTGGGTCTCTGAGCTACCGCACCGCGTTCGCCTTCTCGTTTGGAAATAACCGATGACAAAAGTAGCCGCGAGTCTCACGTGGTTACTCAATATTCCAGTAGATTTCTGTTAGCGCTCGATCCGATTCCAGCGTTACGACGAATCAAAAAAATGTGCCCGACGGATGTTTTCGTGGTGTGGGAACGTGCGTCCCTTCGTCACTCTCGAGCTAAACATATTCGGAAACGGTAATGAGCCACAAAGGTGTCCGTGACCGACTCGTCGCGCGGCCGCCATTGTGTCCCAATCAGTCGGCCGCACCGAGTGAGAGCCACAGCGAGCAGTGCGATTCATGACAGTGGTCATTTCCACTCGTCCGGCTGCGACTCGAAATACGCCGTTCGTCCGAGCTTCTCACGACAAAGAGCCACGCGTTGGCCTCGGTTCCGATTCGCTTCCCGGTCGACCACTTGTACGGTGCCATCCTCTATCGGCGCGACGTCGCTCAAAGGTCACTACGAGTTCGAGCATCGGTTGTATCTGTAGTATATCTACACAAACGATTCGGCAGCTCCGAGTGGCGTCGATGAGATTCTCGTTTCGACCCGAATCACTGCCGTCGGATAAAGGACGCGGTTATACATGATACGAGCATGGAAAACATGTCGTTCTTCGTTCGAAAGCACCCCCTCCGCCCTATCGTTCGTCACATAATCGATTTTATTTTTTGGCATGGCGTCGTGGGCCCGCGGCCACTTTTCGTGTGCCGCGCACCGGCGTGAACGGAATCTATTACACTTCATCTAATTTAATTAAGATCGGCAGCCGCATCTCGGAGGAAGCTGCGCCCCTCCCGCCCGCCGCTCTCGTCCTGCGCCGGTATTTTAATTAAAGCTGCGAGCGCACTCTGGCGGAGGCGCGCGGGGCGCGGGGCGCGGGGCGGGCCGGCCGAGGCCCTGCGTCGCGGTCTCGGGTGGTACTTTTTTCCTCGGGGTCGCGCGTAATCTCGACCGCGCGTTTCGGTCGCGACTTCGTCGACGGACCTTAACGTTGTAAGCTGGGACAGTGGAGGGCGTCGTCGCGATGGATCCGGGATGGCGATCGAAGAGTCCCTCGTTCGTCGGGCCGCGTGCGTGCGCGCAGGGGCCGCGCGTCCCGCGACCGCGCCGGCCCCGTCGGCGCGCGGCGCGGGGCGGCCGCCGCGCTCGCCGCAGTCCCGGCCCGAGCCCCGCGCCGAGCGCACGTCCGCATCGCCGCTCGCGTCAGTGACAGTGTCAGTGCCCGCGCCAGTGTCGTGTCCTGCGCGACGGTGCCCGCGAGTCCGGCGACATGCGCGCGCCCCCTCGCTGACCCCATGCGCCAGTGGCGCGCGCGGCCCGCGCCGCCGCTGCTCGCCCTCGCCCTCGCCTGCGCCCTGCAAGTACGTCGCGAGGAATGCGCTGCATGCGGTGGTCGACAGTGTTCTCCCGATTCGTGTTTATTGCGCGCCCTTCCCGGATTCCGAATAAGAATTCGCCTGCTCTTCTCCCCGAGCGGAGTTAGCGCAGTGATGTATTGTTGTGATTGAAATTCCCGCGAATTTTTCCAACCGCGCGAACCTCTGTCGACCGGCGCCGTGCACCTAGATTTAATCGCTAAATTTCAAATTCAACTTGTATCGAGCGTCGCCCTTTGCGAATTTCGGAAACTCACGTAGACGCATAGTGTCGCAACGATTAAAAATTCCAACGAGACGGTCACGGGCGTCGTAACAATTACGTGTCCGTAGGATTAACATCGAGAAGAGTCGCGCCAGACTCGGCCGCCGGCGCTACTTCGCAGATGGTTTCGACACTCGTGTAGTTTATCAGTGAAGAGTCGTAAGATATTTCCCGACACCTGTGCGCGCGAGTCGCCGCGAGTGTGTGTGCGTCCTGTGTGGCTGTGTGTTTGTGTGTGCGGCGGCTCGCATTACGTTTCCGCTCACGTGCGGTGCCGCAGCGCGAGAGCACCGGTCGAAACAAACGACACAACGCGAACAGAAACAGTTCCATGGCATGTCTGGTGTCGTGAATAAACAAACGCTTCGAGACGAGGAGTCCTCTTGGGGCTCGGGGGTCGTCGCGGCAGAATGCGGCCCTAGCGGGACACCGGGCCAACGGCTCGCGAGCCCGCGACGTCTCTTACGCGGACACCGCGTTGCGTCGTTTCGAACCCTTGCGATCGCGATGGGCCGGTGACGATTTCCTGCAATCGAGTCAGCGTCGCGTCCGTCGGCGCAGCTGGTCGAGTTGAGCGCAGTCTGCCGAATCTACTCGGTTATTCGCCGATTTCTTGGACATAATAATGATACTTCAATTCATTAGTATAATGAGACAAATACTGCTGAATGTTATATTAAAATAGGCCAGATAAATAAAAGTAGTACGAGACGTAATCCCAAAGAATCAAATCATAAGGCAAAGGCTGCCGCCGTAATCTGTCTAATCTCTACAAAAATAAATCGAACAAACAAATATAGATCGATTGATTCGTGAAAGTTTAGGTATACAATTTGTTAAAATGATTAATATTATAAAGAGAAAACATTTGTGCTTTGCATGTCTGTAACGTTTCCACACAAAAATAACTGGAAAGATTTCAATCATGTTTTTGCCATTAGAAAGCTCCATTTCCGCTGAGCGACATAGGCTATATTTCTTTCCCAAAAAAAAAAAAAAAAAAAAATAGGGATCCCTAAGAAAAATGCATTAATGTAACCCACGGTGTGAAACAAGAAATCTGTTATCGCTTGAACTGCGAAAACTATTGAAGATAGAACAAAAAAATGTTCTACAATATTATAAAAGGTGTTAATATCTACAAAAAAATTCCGCGACACAATATGTTCTACTTAGTTCTGCCATTTTAACAACTTAAAAGTAAATAAAAGCACCGACACTAATCAAACCTTATTATCTATAGCTCCGTATTAATCCTTATCCTATTAAATGATATTTGATTTAAATTATTAAAATCAGACATGCCATTCAAAAGATACGTATTGAAAAAGCTCAATCTAAAGAAAATAATGTATCCCGAGGCCAACTCCTCGGTGTCAATATACCTAGGGTGAAACACCCAGTAGTCGGCCTTTCAGTGAGTATTAAAACCTCAGGCGTGGGCATTTTATATATTAAACACTTTGAATAAAAACAATCATTTTACTCTAAACGGTTGTTTATTAGAGACACTTAAACAATCAACAAAATATTAATGTAATATAAATTTCATGAGAAAAATCAACAGTAAATAAAAAGTTCTGTTCTGTTTTCTTGTTTATAGTACACGTCATATGTTTCTGCCTTTCTCGATTGCAATTTCTTCAGTATATGTTGTTGTTTCTAATATTTTTGTACCTCCGAGGTGCGATGGCTTTTCAAAAACTAGTTTCATCTTCTATTCGGTTACACCGTTAGACAGATTTTCGGGTGTCCCTTCAGTAAATGCGGAATTCCGCCTTTAGAACAATTGGTACCATGGCTTTCCTCGGCCTATTATTTAAAAATGGGTTTGGCCTTTTCAAAAACAAATCAAAATATTCTTTATTCATGTAAGCTCAAAAAGCACTTTTGAATCGCTAGTCTGTCCGTTGGTAACACGTCTACCACCGCTTCGAAAAGTTGATTCTGCTGAGAAGAAACCGGCAAGAATCTCAGCGGTTACTCTTTTAAAGATAGTTTGTATGTTACAATGTGTAACATTTCACTTCCGTGTGCAACTGGAATCGTTTGCAAACATTCTTATCATTAAAATAATCCTGAACATTATAATACGCCTTTTGTAAAGGTATGTTTTTGACATATTTTTTTTAATTTGTGCGTTAACTTATTATAAAAGCGTATGCTGAAGCCGATAAATGATTTTTGAGCCTTCTTCACTTTAAAATATGGTATTACAAGTTTGTTTTTAGTTCCTGTATAACATTGGGTATTCCGCTCTTTTTGCTGTATAAGTGAATATTATTATGGATATATAAGAAGTTATTTCATATATATTGCGACGGTACTGTGAGAATTGACGTTTCTTTGAATTTATCTCTTATAGAAATATGAGATATACTAATTGATATAAGGCACGTATTGCCCTTTTTTGTAAAATAAAGACAGTTTCAACGTCCGCCTTACCCCATAACAGTATGCCTTAAGACATAATGCTATGAAAATAAGCGAAATACTATCCTCCGAAATAATGTTATGGAAGAAGAGGAGTAGATTATAGCTTTCTAATTCTTTGGAAGCGGTTTCTTCAGATTTGGTGAGTACTGACTCTGGTCCCATTTTACAGGGCAAATCTGGAACACTTAAATGTAGTCGATCTTCTAGCGTCCCTCGCGAAACGCTTAAAACTCGACTGGGTTCTCTAATCTTCATCTCATTGCTTATCGCTGCCATAGCTTGTGTTAATTGCTCTTATTTGTATAGGTGGAGTGGTATCTTTGAGATGGGTCACTATGACTACTTTTCCATAACAAAATAACCATGCATAAATTAAAGTCTAATAAATAAGCCTTTAAGGTAATATTTAGTGTAACATGCCTGGTGGCTGACTATTGGAATTGTAGATCCATTAGTCGGCCCTTGACGTTTGTACACGTCTGACTACTGGTAAAATACACTTTTCGTCTAAGAAAAGTAATTAGCCAGTAGCAGTATCTACATAAAAAATTCAGAATCCAGTAGTCTGCCACCGCAATTACACCATATTAATCTAATTTTAGCATATATTAGTTATTTTTTTACCAATATAAATATTTCATTCCAACACAATACAAAAATCCTCCTCAAATGACTATAAATAGATTGAAAAATAAGCCGAAAACTCGGACGCGTTTCCTCACCAAAAAGCAGTGATATCGGAACATTGGGGCAGGGCTGACTACTGGGTGTTTTACCCTAGCCAGTTTAGGGAAGTTTCGTTTTTTGAGTTTTTGTTTTTATTCTTAACTATTTATAATAATCAAGCTTTCTTTCAATTTCAATACCGCCGTCTTTGTAATAAGGAATGTTGCAATACCTGTAGAGTGTCTTAGGATAATCGAATGTCGGACATTCTACGTAAATGATGTTACGAATTTAAAAACGTATTACTTAGATATTTATCGGAACATAAAAAAATGGTTTGAACATGACATTTTATGCAATTGTTTTAATTTTATTCAAATACACCTTATTGGAGCGAACTTCGAGTATTTCTTCCTTCAGAGTTTGATTTAAAATTTCATTGAAGTACTGTTTTGTTGTTAGTTTTTTTTATTGCGTATCTTTGTGGAGTTGAGGACTGAATTACTGACTAAGCCCCAACGGAGATTGCCAGGGCACTCGAAATGCGAAGAAATGGTCAATATCCAGAGATCTTCGTCGACCAATTCAGGGAAACCGGTACTTTTGTTAGAAGAGCGGACAAGGCAGAACCCTCGATTGACGGTCGTCCAAGCCCACATGAGTTAGAAACAGCGCGGGGTGTAACCGTAAGTGAGCGTACGGTACGAAGAAGCTTCGAAGAAGCTGGCTTGGGTTCGTTTGTGCCCGCCAAGGCTCCAAGGCTCGAACATCGACTTTGCATTCGATGAGTGCAGAATTCTCTTAAATAAAAGCGACGGTAGGCAAAGAATATACAGACGCAAAGGAGAACGATACATTCAGAGTAATTTTGAAACTACAGTTACATACGGTGGTGGATCAATAATGGTTTGGGAGGGAGTCTGACTGCTGACCCCTATATCAGAGTAGTTTTAGTAGAAAACGTTGTACGGTTTGCCCACCACCCATATATCGGTGACGATTTTGTTTTTATGCAGGATAATGCTCGGCATATGCCGAGCTTAATGATATCATCGGATATAAAACCAATAAACCACGTTTGGAACTTGCTGAAAAGAAAAGTTAAGTTCAGAATTCCAGCTCCTGCCGACGTGGGTGAACTACGAATCACCGTAGTGGGGGAACGGCGGAGACTATCTCAGGAGACCATCGATAACATCATCCTCAGTATGCCTAGACGGGTAGAAACTTTAATAAGAGCACGTGGAGGAAATACGCGACATTAATCACCATTTTGCTAATTTAATTCATTGTTACTTTAATATAAATTTTCACTTTTCCCGGTCGCAGAGAAAGTTCAAAAATGTACCATTTTCCCAAACAGCCTTTACTCGCTAAACGTGCTCTTAATGTGATCTCGCTTCAATTAAAACAAATGAAACTTTAAATGACAAAAGAAGTGTAGTAAGTAGATTTTTAAGTAAAACCGCATTTTCTAAATGATGGAGGTTTGTTTTGTGTTCCGCTTTTTATGCCGGTGTGTGTATATTCGGAATGTTAGTTTATATCTAATAATCTGAAACGAGGTAATTAAAAACTAAGCGAAATTTGTGCATCATCACGTGTTATTTATGCTAATATTCATTTTGTGCAGTTTATTTTAATGTTTTCTTATAGATTGAGTATATCTTTATTGAAGTATGCTACATAGGTTTTCTTTTGTATTATAGTCCTTGGGTTTTAGCCAATTTCTAAACTTTATTTTACACTCGTGCTTTGTTAAATTTGATGAGCTTAAACTTTTGTTTGTCCGATCTAGAGATACTGCCCCAGAAGACGTGGCACTTTATTTGTGAAAGTTCGTTTAATTTTTGTGAATATCACAAAAACGTTGTAGGTGCGCCCTTTGCCAGCATTACTTTGTACATTCCGACATTTTGCATGATGTTTATTATTTTGTATAAAAATACTAATAAGGTAAAGGGCGACTTAATTTTAATAACATTCTTTGCGCCCTTTTAAGGGAAATCACGTGCGTTTTAGAAGCTCCTCCATCAGACAATAAAGATTCACATAACGCAAAATAAATGGTATAAGTTAATTTTTTATCTGCAACATCTTTCATGTTTTTAAATGTTGCAGTTAGCTTTCTGATTCTAGTGGTCAATAGAGGTGAAAATTTAAGTTTCGGTCTACTTCTATACGGAGATATTGAATACATGGATTTTCAAGTTTTGAACGTTTACATGTTTCTGTTTGACAGGGTCGGAATGTTATAGCTTTTAGCATTTAGGGGATGGTTGCGACTTATGAGATATTTAGTTTTGTTTGGATTCAAGCGAAGACATGCCGCCGTAACCTGTTCGAAATTTTATTAAATTCTATTTGTGCTTCAGAGAAGGTATCCCCCCATCCCTTTCCCCAGGTTAGAGCTGTGTATTAGTATTTGCAACTACGAAGCTCATTCATATATCTATATATAAGAAAGAGAGTCGGGACCAAAATAATTTCTCGGGAATCCCGATACCAACGGAAGTGCGTCACCGTCTGCTCTCTTAACTTTTACACCTCGGTTTCTGTCTGAGAGGTAACTTTCAAACGGTTTCACCGTTAGATCTCTGATGCCAAGGTTTTCCATCTTTTGGAGTAATAGAGCGATAGAGTCGGTGTGGAAAGCCTTGGCGAGGTCTAGAAATGTTGTTCACCATCGTCCACATATTTCACAATATAATCCACAAGATCATAAAAAATATCTGTTGCTGATTTGGAATTACGGAAACCGTATTCGTTTTTAAGTAGAAGATTATGTTATTAACCGTTTGATAATCGCACGTTCGACTATTTTCAATAAAATGGGCAGCATCGACGTAGGCCGATAGTTCGAGATCGAGTCCTCGCCATTTTTGTGAAATGGGAGTAATCATTGATTTTTTTAAAGCATCTAGGAAAATTCTCGATACGATTGAGAGATTACAAATACAGGACTCGCCAGTGCCATTTTGTTATCTTTTACTATCCCAACTGTTATACCATCCCTGCCAATTATTGAGGTCATTCCGTAAACATTTGTTTCCTGCAGCACAAAAGAGGTGAAAGGAACTTTGATTAGTAAAGCTATGTCGCGAATTGAGCTGTCGTCTTGAGCGACGAACTTGTATGAGAGGTTTAATGAGAATGAAAGAAGCGAAGGAGATATGCAAGGATCGCGGCAAGTGGAAGGACGTCGTCTCTGCCTACCCCGCAGGGAATGAAGCGTGATGATATGTATGTATGTGTCTCGAACGATTTTATCTGCTAGAGTTTTGTCGAACGACGAATGCCCTAGCGGTTTCACGCGCGGCGTAACGGCGAAGGCAGCACGGAAGCCGGCGAACCTCTCCAAATACAAAGTTCCAACGAGTACGCCAAGTCTGTTCGTCAGCGCAGGATCGCCGCGACCGGCGACGAGTCGGAAGAGGGCGCCGCCGCTTAGAAAGCGCGGTCGCCGGGCGTGCGACCGCGCGGAGGAATCTCGCCGGCGCCGAGGCCTTAGCGGGCCGCGGCCGGCGCCGCCGCCTTCCGCTCCCAGGCTCTCGAGGCCGCGACTCTATCGACGACGAAAGCGCACCCGCCGAAAGAAACCGGCTTTATTTCGGCTGGAAGACAATTCGCTCCGCGCAAAACTATCGGAGCGCAGTATTAGGACGGAAGTTTCGTTATTCCAAAATATTAAGATCGCGCCCCGGGCATATCTCGGAGGCGAGCTCAGAAGTCGCGTCTGCAGCGGGAGCGATCGATATTATTTACGCGATGAGCTTCGCATTGCTCGGCCATTTAGAAACCGAGTCGCAGAGCGAGCAGCGCACGGCGCGTTGAAGTCTTCGCCGCGCGCCTTCGCTCGCGCCTTCGGCGAGGGCCGTTCCCGACGCCCCCGTTCGGTCGCAGGTGGCGGCGGGGGCGGGCGTGTTCGAGCTGCAGGTGCTGGAGTTCGCCAACCCGCGGCTGCGGCTGGCGTCGGGCGCGTGCTGCGGTGGCGCGGCGCCGAGCGCGACCTGCGCGGCGCCGTGCCGCACGCGGTTCGCGCTGTGCCTCAAGGAGTACCAGTCGGCCGCAGCGCCGGGCGCCTGCTCCTTCGGCCGCGCCGCCTCGCCCGTGCTGGGCAGCGACTCGTTCACGCTCGCCGAGCCGCTCTACACGCTGGCGCTGCCCTTCTCCTTTCGCTGGACGGTGAGCGCGTCGCTCGCGACCGGCCCGATCGAGGGCGCCTCGCTTTGAAGGCGCGCCCTCGATCGGCCCTATTGACGCCGACTCCTCTTCCGCAGCGCTCCTTCACGCTGATCCTGCAGGCCTACGACGACCGCAACTACACGGAGCCAGGTGAGTACAGCCCGTCCGCCGCGGCGCGGGGCGAGGCCTCGCGCGCCAACGCTGACCCCTCGACGCGCGCAGAGGCGGGGCTCATCGAGGAGGCGTGGTGGTCCGGCATCGTGGAGCCGGGCGCCGAGTGGCACGCGCTGCGGCACGCGGGCGCGACGGCGGCGCTGGCCTACCGCGTCCGCGTGTCGTGCCAGCCCAACTACTACAACGCCACGTGCACCACGTTCTGCCGCGCCCGCGATGACAAGTTCGGCCACTACGCCTGTTCGCGCGCCGGCGACAAGCGCTGCCTGCCCGGCTGGCGCGGCGACAACTGCGAGAAACGTGAGTGGCCCGGCATCCCCTCGCTCCTCGCCCCTCGCCCCTCGCTCACCGCCGCACCTCCTTACTCGCAGCCGTGTGCAAGGAGGGCTGCCACCCGACGCACGGCCGCTGCGACGAGCCCGGCCAGTGCCTGTGCCGGCCCGGCTGGCGCGGCGAGCTGTGCGCGCAGTGCCAGCCCTACCCCGGCTGCAAGCACGGCTACTGCAACGGCTCCTCGTGGGACTGCACGTGCGACACCAACTGGGGCGGCATCCTCTGCGACCAAGGTGCGACTGAATGAAATAGTGAGATGGCGGAACATCGAACTAGTAAAATTCGCGGCACGAGACCGAGCTGCTTGCGAGACGCTTCTACGTTAAGAGCACTAGCCTTTGCGGAATAGTCCAATCCCATTTAAATATCCTCCTAATTGCAAGGACTGCAAAAACGTGTAAGAGAAGCAACGTGCATACTAATGTAACTAGTGCACTATCTATTATATTATATGATAAACAAATCAGTGTAGCCCAAAATATAAGCACTTCTCTTGGTCATGCAGACGTTTTTCATCGATTCCAACTTGAACCTCGATACGTCATCAGGTCGGTTCGCCTGTTACGTTTGTAACTATTGCCTTATCTCTTATTACATTACACTAGCACAAACAACTTGAGATATGAAAAGATATCTACCAAGATATTAACGATTTTTCTAATCGCTGTATTTCTTTCAAAATTACAAGTAACGCATATTGTGCAATCGTAAGGAATTTCACCACTAGGGATCCACTGCCGAAAGCCACAACCGCACGAACGAAGCTTAGATCGAAACTCACTCCAGGGCTACGACAAGTGAGAGGAGAGTTAGGTGGATGCTATGGATTTTAGAACGGGATAAGGCAATGAATAAAATAATTTGCCTCTGCCTCAAGGTCCATTCGTGATGTGGGCCAGTAAATTTTAAAAAGAGACGGCGACTTTGCGCTGTCGACGTAGGGACGCCATTTGGGTGTCTGTGGTGTGAATAAAACGTGATTCTTTATTTTTTTTCAATCTTATATAATGAAACAAGGAAACGGCTTGATACGTCGAATCGATACTCCGTAGGGTTTTTGGGGGAAAATTGATGATCTTGAAATGGCACGGAAAACATTTTTCATTTCCCTAATATTCTCGATATACCATGTGAACTTCTGGGAGTTACCCAAAAGACCATTTTTTTATATCTTCGATTCGTACGTCGCCACCGACGTGTGGAAGAGTCTACATTTGAGGATTCAAAGGCGCGGTGTGGCCTACGAATACCGCTATTTTGAACTCGAACTTGACGCGTCGCCTCTTTGCGCTCCCGCCGCAGACCTCAACTACTGCGGCACGCACGAGCCGTGTCGGCACGGCGGCACCTGCGAGAACACGGCGCCCGACCAGTACCTGTGCACGTGCGCCGAGGGATTCTCCGGCGCCGACTGCGAGCGCGTCGACAACCCGTGCGCGCCGCAGCCGTGCGCGCACGGCGCGTGCTCGCTGGCGCCCGGCGGCTTCGCGTGCGCCTGCGAGCCCGGCTGGACCGGCGCGCGCTGCGACGCCGACGTCGACGACTGCGCCGCCGCGCCCTGTCGCAACGGCGCGCGCTGTCGCGACCGCCTCGACGGCTTCTCCTGCGACTGCGCGCCCGGCTGGCGCGGCGCGCTCTGCGACGAGGGTGAGTGCCCCCAGGCCGCGCGCCCGCCCGCCCGGCGCCGCTCACCGCCCCCGCGCCCGCAGACGTGGACGAGTGCGCGGCCGCGCCGGGCCCGTGCGTCAACGCCGCCGCCTGCGAGAACGCGCCGGGCGGCTACGCGTGCGCGTGTCTCGCCGGCTGGACGGGCCGCGACTGCGAGCTCAACGTGGACGACTGCGCCGGCCAGTGCCTCAACGGCGCCACGTGCATCGACCTCGTGGACGACTTCCACTGCGCGTGCGCCGCGGGGTACGCCGGCCGCACGTGCGCGCGCGACGTCGACGACTGCGCCTCGCGCCCGTGCCGCAACGGCGGCGAGTGCGTGGACCTCCTCGACGCGCACCGCTGCATCTGCCCCGTGGGCTTCTCGGGCGTCGACTGCGAGGTGGGCCCTCCGCCGCCCCGCCGGCCAACCCCGCCGACTAACCCCCCGCCGCACTAACCCACTAACCGCTCTGCTTCTAGCTGCCCTCCTGCCGGGGACGCTTCTGCCCGGTGAGTGTCGCGAGCCGCCGCGCTCCGCCCGCGTTCCCCGCTGACCCCTCGTTTTGCAGGACGACCGCGACCACTGCGCGGGCTCGCCGTGCGCCAACGGCGCGCCGTGCTACACGGCGCAGAGCGACTACTACTGCCACTGCGCGCCCGGCTGGAGCGGCAAGAACTGCACGCAGCGCGCCGCCCGCGACCGTGCGTACACTACAACTTCCCTCCCTCTCACTCAAACCCTCCACGGTTCTTCTTCCAACAGACACCGCCGAGGGCTCGAGCCAAATTGCGCAGTAGGGTGGGATGGCATGCCATCATCTATAATTAAATCTGCGCCACACTTTCTTACGCCGATTATTTCTTATATTTTCAATGTATGCCTTTCTACTGGTGTCTTTCCGCGTGTATTTAACAAACATAACATTCTTTGCATGCCCACAGTTGACGCGGTTTAAAACCATGGCAATATTCTTAGACTTGTCTAAAGCATTCGACACTGTCTCCATCCCCATTCTGCTTAATAAACTAGATCTTGATAGCTACTTAAATGGCCGGACACAATGAGTCACCACAGATAACGGCATCAGTAGTGACTTATCCCTTTCCTATGGAGTTCCCCAAGGCAGTGTTCTTGGGCCTACCCTGTTCCTTGCCTACATCAATGAGCTCTGCAGTCTATCTATCCCTAAATGCCAGATAGAGACGTATGCGGATGATACGGTCTTACTCATTGAGGGCGACAAGTGGTTAGAGATTTAAACAAATGCTCTAAGTGTTGTAGTTAGTTGGTTGAAATGAATGAATTTACTTACACTTAATACTGAAAAAACAAAATATATCACGTTTGGAATAAAAAGCCCATCACTACCCTCGTCATCCTTCCTTCTCAATGTCCATAAATGCCAACGAAACCCTATAAATTTATGCAATTGTAGACCCATTGAGCGAGTCGATCATATAAAATATCTTAGAGTCCTAATAGATTGCTTTTTAAATTGGAGGAATCAAATAGATTCGATTGTTATTCGAATCAGGAAACTCATATTTATTTTTAGAAGTCTTCGTCAGGTAGCTGATCTTTCGCTCATGAAAATTGTGTACTATGCATTAGCTCTGTCTACAATTACATATTGTATTCTCGTATGGGAAGGAGCTGGTAAGACTCTCTTCATCCGAGTTGAGAGGGCGCAGAGAGCTTTATTGCCCTATAATCCACGTCGTATTGAAAACAAACGGACGTCTGACTCAGTTTGTGTATCTTATTATTGTAAAACATCCTTTTCTCGACGTCTATTTCCCTTCCTAAGTCCTTTATCATATAATCGTATAAATAAAAATCTTAAAATTTTATATGTGAACGCTTGTAAAAATGTTATCATTATCTGGTTTAAGGAACAATCTAATAATGGTATCGAAAATTTGTTAACTATTAATAACTTATAAATATTATGTAACAACACAAATCGAATTCTAACACACACATACACATATATATACGCACGTATAAATGCATGTGATTACAATAATTTGAAGACAATGTAAATTGTTGTTTTATGTTTCTACTTTTTTCGGAACGTCCAGAATCATTGTATAGCGGAAGGCCTCACAACTGCGACTCGGTCTTTGACTAATGCACTAATGCATTATTCCTAATTATTATATTGCCGGTGTAACGTTCGGCGCGTTCATTTCAGAGGCGGACGAGTGCTCGCCCAACCCCTGCCTCAACAACGGCACGTGCGTCATCGGCGACGGCTTCTCGTGCGTCTGCCGCGCGCCCTGGCGAGGTGCGTGTCGTCCGCCCCCTCCCGCCCCTCCCGCCCCCGCCGCCCCCTTCCCGCGCCGCTCACGAGTGTCGGCCCGCTTGCAGGCGACACGTGCGCCGAGCGCGACGAGGCGCGCTGCGAGCCGCCGTGCGCCAACGGCGGCACGTGCGCGCCCGACGACGCCGGCGCGCCGCGCTGCCTCTGCCCGCCCGCCTGGACCGGCGCCGCGTGTCTCGCGCCCGCCGCGCCCGACCCCATCCGTCCGTCGCAGGCGAGCGCGGAGTGCGACTGCCTGCACGGCGGCTCGTGCGCGGCGGGCGGCGGCCGCGCCTGCGCCTGCCGGCCCGGCTGGGCGGGCGCGCGCTGCGAGCTCGCGCTCGACGGCTGCGCGTCGGCGCCGTGCCGCCGCGGCCGCTGCGTGGGCGGCGCCGGCTGGTGGACGTGCGAGTGCCCGACGGGCTGGGCGGGCGCCGACTGCGGCGCGCCGGCCTGCGACCCGCCGTGCGCGCCGCCCGCCGAGTGCCGCGCCGCCGCCCCGCGCCCGCGCTGCGCCTGCCCGGCCACGCAGACTCGCCTCGCGCGCCGCTGCCTCGAACGTGAGTGCGCGACGAGGCCGGCGAGGAGCGGGCGCGGCCGACCGCTGACGCCCCGCTCGGCGCAGAGATCGCGGGGCTGGGCGCCGAGAGCGGCGAGGCGGCGGCGGAGGCGCCGGGCGAGGCGGACGAGCCGCCGGCGCCGGGCGGCGAGGCGCCGGGCGCGTGCGGCGCGGAGGACGGGGCCTGGTGGTGGGGCTGCAACGCGTGCGGCTGCGGCGGCGGCGCGACGGCCTGCACGCGCCTGTGGTGCGGCCTGCCCGACTGCCTGGCGCCGGCCGCGCTGCCGTGCCGCACCGACGAGGTGAGCTCCGCGGCGCCGCGCTGTCGCTTTCGAGGTGTTCGGTCAATACAGCAGAACGTCGATCCTTTTCTCGCTGTCGCCTCTTCGGTTTATTCGAGGAGGGATCACGAAGTACAGACAGGTTACGAATAAATCATAAAGATAATAACTTCTACTTTCCCCTTATGTATCCTTTCAACTGCACCGACTCGAAGCCAGCTCACTGAATGGCAGCCACCGCAACTATGACCTTTGCGCTCGGTTATTGTCGTGATGAAACGGCATGTTTTCTTCGAAGTTTCCTTTGCTTTTTTTCTTTAATAACATTTCTCAACTTCAGAATTAAAACTGCTCAAAGTCGACCCGTAACAGTAGTTCACAAGTAATCACTCCCTCCCGAGTCCCAAAATATTCAAATCAAATCAAAATATCTTTATTCAAGTAGGCATATTACAGCACTTTTGAATCGTCAAATTTTTGTTTTTT
>JACTOM010000057.1:579376-592578 GCA_015832385.1 Elymnias hypermnestra
CTCGGCGGCGGCGCCGCGCTCCTGCTGGCCGCGGCGGGCGCGGGCGTCGCGCTGCTGGTGCGCCGGCGCCGCGCCGCCGCCGCCGCCGCCGGCGCGCGCCGCGACGAGGAGAAGTCCAACAACCTGCAGAACGAGGAGAACCTGCGGCGCTACGCCAACCCGCTGCGCGAGTCGCTGCCGCGCGCGCACTCGCTGTACAAGGCGCGCACGGCGGACGCGCGCAACAACGCGCCGCCGCGCGACAAGGAGCTCACGAAGCGCGCGCTGCCGCCGCCCGAGGCGCCGCCCGCGCGCCTGGCGCCGCCCGAGCGCCTCACCGTGCTCGTGTGACGGCGCCGCGCCCTGTAAATATGTAATTTATGTAAATAGTGCGGACGGACGCGTCTTCTGTTTGTAAAGAGAGGTTGTACGATGATGACGAGTTGAGTCGTTGCAATAAAACGAGAAAAGAGCGAACCGAATTTCATTGCCTCCCTCTCGTTGCGTTAGGTTTTAATGGAAACTATCGGTTACGTTGAGTCCGTTTGGTGTCTTAATATAATTTTGTGGCAGTAATTTTACTTTTCTTTTAATTCGTCACTGTCGATGATTACATAGTGCTTAAAGAAACCGTTTCCTGAATTGGCTTTTTGAAGCTCCGGCCCGGATCCCAAATGTTGACAACAATAGGTAAAAAAAAGAAGCCGCCGTTTGAATATTTACCCCAAGGTGGTGAAACTTTCATACGAACTGTTGTACAAAATAAATGTAAGGATGGTGACGACATCTCATTGGATTGATAATAGTTCGTTAGTGCCAGATAGATGGAGCTATTGTAGACAGTTTTTCTTTTAATTGCCATCGGCTCGGCAAATAGTGTTCAACTCCTCGCTGCGTTGCGTGTTCGTTACATCGACGAACAACAGATGGCGCTAAGCTCGATGTGATACGCAAATGTATCAAGAATTTTTTTGTAAAAAGCGAACTGGAATTTGAATGATGCAATAAAAAACAATCAATAGTTTTGTTGTAACGGCATATAAATATAAGACCATACAGTCCGCGAAGCAAAGAGATCTAGAGAAAGTACAACCCCATCGAAGTTCTGCAAGTCGAGATCAGAAGAACGTCATCGAACATCGACATCGACATCGAACTATGGCTATATGTATCGACAGCAAAACATCGATGTTTTATTACAGAAATAGAATTGTTATATAAAAATTTTAGTTTGTTTCAATTTTATTAGTGTTTAATTTTTATCTTATGGTTTTAGTTACACTCTATATATTATATTTTTCTATATTTATCTCGATACTCTTTGTGATTGTTTATGTTTCTGAATGTGTATTTTGATGTTTTGTACTATATGTGTGTGCACGTGTGTGTGTGTTGTGTTATGTTTTGTGAAGATACATTTGCCAGTCCTTGTCATTAAGTTCCCGGATTCCTATAATCATTGCATATATGGCCCGTCTTTTGCTTTGCTCCTTCTAAGATTTTGTTTTCGCCAAATAATTGGAATGAATCTAAAATTTTCCTGTCCTTATCTTTCCCGTGCCAATGTAGTCTTCTTTGTTTTACTATATTATGGTGTATGTACTTGTTTGTATGTTTTCTATCGTTCCAGTATCCATTTTAGGTATACATCTGCTTCAGCTGTAGGCCACCCTGGACCTTGCTAGCGCGTCCCAATGACGCCGTATTGGACAGTCTTAGTCAAAAACACTATGTGTGTAATTATTCTTTAATAATAATAATTTATTTATTTACCAAAAATACAATGTTTTGTTACAAAATTGTTTTCTTAAAATTAGTTTGGTGTGCCCATTTCACATTCGTTCTGTAACTGAACTAGGTGAAACCTGTGTTACAGCTGCCAGTGCCGACTCTCTATGATGTGTTGTTAAAAGAAGCCCTTAATGTACATATGTTGTGTTTCAAGTAAAATTTATTATTGCTTCAAAAAATTTCATAAATATTATTGTGTATATATATATATTTAGCGACAGTTCAGATATTTAACAAAAAAAATCAAAACGTCAAAGTGATTAGCACAACAAAGCTCGCCCGATGCCTTGCGAGAAGTGCGTCCACCCCGCACGACCATCCACCGACGCGGGCCATTCCCGCTCGCTGACGTCATCGATCGCACGATCATGTCGCGACAGGTCTCGGCGCTCTGCAACCACGCCGCGAGACTTGCAAAAGGCGATAATTATATACATTATTTTTCTGGTATAATATGTTTATGCTTTGTCTTGCAGGAATATTTATATCGTGTTCTGGTGTTCCATCGTTTAAATAAAAACAACCAAAGTCAATTTTCACAGAGATTATTTATTACTTTAAACTAGGTTTTATTACTTTGTCGCTGGGTGGGTTGCTCCACAGTAAGTGCACCTCGCTTCGGCCTCTTTACACAGTTTTTCACCATATCCGAATTCGAGGCATCTTATGCACATGATTACCGGGAATTGGTCCTCTGCATATATATGTAGATTTTGCCGCTTCGAAATCGAAGAAAACACTTTCTTGCAGTACACACTCTTAAAGGTACGCCACAGCACAATGTCCTTGACCATAGATCTGTTAAAGACATGATTGAATTAATTAATAAGCAAATTCGTGATCTGATTGATAGACATGCACCTATTAGGGATATTAAAATAATTCTCTTCCTTGCGTAACGGACACTATTAAAATTATGATGTCAAAAAGATTTTTTTTATTCTTTTGTTTTTAAGGGGCTTTTGTATTATTAATAATACACGCCAGCCCCATCGTAAACTTACAAACTAACACACAACAATTCAACAATAAAATAAATATAATTACAAACAAAAAAGACTAACATTCTTTGAGAGAATCATTAAGAAATTTATATAACTTAAAAGCCAAATAACTCAAAGGTGCACTTAAGATTGAATTAAAAACACCAATATTTCTAAAATTTAAATTTAGTTCATGCCTTAATGTTTCTCTCAAACTTTGATTCCGAATACATGCCTTTAGCAAGTGTTCAATGTCTTCCGTAACTCCACAAACTGCACAGTTAGGGGAAGATATTTGAACTTACCCAAAGGCATGTATCCAGACCTTACTCTAAATGCTATCACTAACTTATTTCTATCAATTTTTGAATGTACAAACCACGGTATACGGGGAGGTTCCGACTGCATTGTCTTGTACCAAATCCCTTTATATAACGCCCTCTCACTAAAATATTCCCTCCAATCTTTTGACACCTTTATTTTAAATTTAGAAAAAATTTCCATATAATGTGGTTTGATATTTAAAAACGCACCATTCTCATGAGCCAAATTCGCTAACTTATCTGCCTGTTCATTACCCCTCAAACCAATATGGGATGGGATCCATTGAAATTTTATGTTAAATCCTTTACATTGGTACTGATGAATTATTTCAATTATAGAATATACTACAGACACACCTTGATGTCCTTTAATGCAACCAAAAATATGCTGTAGTGCACTCTCGCTATCCGTTAAAATAACTACTTTATTTTTGCCAATAGTTTCAATGTATTTTAAAGCCTCGGCTGTTGCAGTTAATATTGACATCTGACTATTATTTATTCTAAAAAGTTTAGAGTCCCGTCGAATAGGATCATAAAATGCAGCAGCTATACCTAAATCACATTTAGAGAGATGAAGCTTTAAGGAAAGCACATAAGTCAAAAAAAGGTAACCACTTGGCTTATTATAAAGAACCGAAATATTTCACTAATGCAAGTATAAAGAGAGAAAGAACAGCTTATTTCACTTTTTATGTCAACAAAACCGCTTATAAACCTATTAAAATGTGGTATCACTTCAAAAAGATCTCGCCACTAGGAAGTAACAACCAACTTAGTATACCTATGCATCTGAAAGACCCAGATAAAATAAATGATTACTTCCTAACGTTACCCAATAACAAGGCTCCCCTGCCACTATCAATAAGCCTAATCAAGAGAAGGTGTGTACCTCGGTGTTTACAATTCGGAAATGCCCTGAAGTACAGTAGGTTATGATAATATCTCAATTGACATGATTAAACTGACTTTGCCAGTAACGCTACCCATTATTACCGCCATTATAAACAATTCGATCTCCACTAAAATTTTCCCCTTACCAAAACGCTCCAATGTTGAAGAGCTTAAGGATTTAAGACCTATAAGTATTCTCTCAGCGTTATCCAAGGTTATAGAGAAACTAGTATGCAGACAGCTCACAGATTACCTAGAAACTCAATCGTTACTACCTCCTCATCAATCTGGGTTTAGAAGAGATCATGGAACAGAAACTGCTTTAGCTCCTGTTACTTGCTTTAGTTACTGATGACATCCTTATGGCATCAGACCACGGAAGAGGAAACATTTTAGTGCTTCTTGTCTTCTCAAGAGCATTCGATAGCATTAATTTTAATTTGATAATAGCCAAACTACAACATTATTGGATTAGACTGTTACTTGCAGTTGGTTTGAGTGCTTTAAAAAAAATCGGAAACAGTACGTGGCCATAGGCCTCAATGACAAGGCTCCACCAGTTTCACAAGTTAAATAAATTACCCAGGGTATGCCACAAGGATCTTGCCTAAGTCCACTTCTCTTCATCATCTATACAGATGACCTATTCGCAAAGCTTAAACATAGCAAAATGCACGTATATGCAGATGATACTCAAGTATTTTTAATCTTCGACCCTGAAGAGACTCATGAAGCTGTTGCTAAAATTAATATATATCTCAGTGGTCAAACGATAGCATGTTGGTCCTCAATGCACGAAAAACTAACTATATATTACTTTAGGGAGTAAAAAGCAAAAAATGAGATAATAACAAATAACACAGATTCTAGTTAATGATCAAACCATAGAGAGAGTGGACGTGGCTAAAAACCTAGTTATCTACGTGGACGAAGATTTACGATTCATACATCATCTCAATATCAAATGGTATCAATTGGAGTGAATTTAAAAAAACACACAGCTATAAATTAGAAGCAAACATACATTTACTGAGTTGAGTTGTTCTTATTGCGAGAAAGAGATAGATATATATATTTAATAAGAGTTGTAAAACCGAGTTGTTTATACGTGTGAATAAATAGAATAAAAGAGTGAGTATTTCAATCATAAATAAATTGATAGCGCGGGGTAAACTGATACAGCTGCCATCTGGTATCACATGGAGTGAATTATACAAAACCGAGACGTTGATTATATTTGGATTATTTTATTGCACCATATTGCCGGAGGAGGGGGGAGCAAGCCTCGACGTGCAATAACTGCACTATTGAGCTAATGAATATTTACTGTAACAATAGTTCATTGAAATTGAGGTGAAATAAATAGGTTTGTAAATGATGTAACACTTATATTATGAGTTAGTAATAAACGCGAGTCTTTGGAGAACAGTCGTTTCAACTACTAAGCCCAACTTCCCTTCAAAATATTACATGAGCTTTACATTTTTTAGGGAACGCAATTTTGTCTGTTCCCACACATATCCCAATATTAAAATCGCGTCTTCTATTAAATGCAATATGAGGTTCTTAAATTTTAACATTTCAATAGACTGTAAGGTGTTTTAGGGTTAAGCGATGAGCAAAAGTCTCGTCGCGTACAGCCTGTCAATGGCACTCGCCGCTCGATACCAACGCCATCTGTTATTCTGTGGCGTTACTACTGCGCAATAGTAGATATAATCATAGTGCACACTGGCTCAAGGGTATCATCGGCGTCTACCGGCAGGACCACAAGATTTAAATACGCCACATGTTGAAATGGGAGGATTGCAACGCCAAGTCTCGCCCGGTTCCATCTAGAGCTTGCCTATTTTTCTAAGCGCCACTCGTCATCACCAGCAGGCACCAGTCGGGCTGCGGCTGCGCCAGCGCCGCGGCGCAGCACGCCGCGGAACAGCTGCGCGCACATGACGCGCGCCCCGCCAGCTCGACGCCGTCGCCGCGCGCAGCGCTATTCATCGCCTCGTCCTGGCCGTAACGCACGGCCAGCACGCCAGCCTCTCGTCGAGCATGCTGGCGAAAATGCGCAGCGGACGGTCTCCCACAGGTCGCGGCGGGTGTCGTTCGTGTACAGCCACCGGCGCCGGGCGCGGCCTGCAGCACGTACAGTGCCAGCACGCGGTAGTGCAGGTCCAGCCCGCGCTCGCCCACCGCCTCCGTCAGCGCCGCGTACCGCCGGCGGCACGCCCAGGTCGGCGTGGTCCAGCGCCTCCTGCGCCAGCGCGAAGCGTGCGGGCTCCGAGCTCTTACCGCCGTCGGGGCGATCGGGCGAACTCCTCCTCCAGCCACAGCACCAGCTTGGCGGCGGCGAAGGCGGGCCGCCCGGCTCTTGGCTCTTCTGCGCCCCTCCTTACAGGGGGGATCTCGGGCGACTCCTCGACCAAATTATGAATTATATTTACAATACAAATCACCTAATGGACTGTGATTATTGGTTGCACATTTATTTTATATTTATCCATAAATTCATGCAATGCACGCTGTAGTTCTGTGTCAAGTAATCAACAAGACCACGGTCGACGATGATGTCTACCCATCATCACAGTATTCCAGCACCCATTATTATATAATCTGTCCAGCAAAAATGACCACAAAAACAACTTCAAACGTGCTTGTCACATTAAAAGCAACAATTATATTATAAATAGCCCTCGAGTTGCTCAAAATATTACACCAAATTTCTTTAAACAATAGGCTTAGTAACAATTTTAGGCTTCTCTTTTTCCATTCTGTTCATTATCACTTGGCAAGTGGAATCAGACATTACTTTATTCATTTTATTCATTTAAATAAAAGACACCATCAGGATACCTCTTTAAAAAAAAGTATATTACAAATAAATCTTAAAGATAACAAGTTTAGAACTAGGAGTAAACCTACTGGTAGCCTCAACATGCCACTAAAGGGGAAAAAAATGACATATTACACAGAATGAAAAACAGAATTATGACTAAAACTACAACGACAACTAAATTAAACATTTAATTATATAAAAGTAAGCAGCTAGAGATATAAAATAAAAGGAAGCTGAGGAAGCTGAAGCCAACATTGGGCAAAGAATTTTTAAAATTTTGACAGACTATCTACCATAACATCGATATCGATAACTTAATCTAATATTATTATATGTTGTTAACATCCTTTTTATGGGTCCTGAATCACCAAGGTTCGTTTTGGTAATGGTGCGTTTAAAGAGTAGAAAATTTCTTTAGACGAGTACGACTTGGGTATTCTTTAAGAGATTTTTGTAGTAAGATACCTGCCTCGATGGAGCCATTTATTATTTTGTATAAATAGCAAAATCTCCAATAATCAATATGGAACCTCCTCCCCCATACTTTCTTTTTGTTCAGCTTCATATAAATGAAGGCATTTCAAGATATCCACATAATTTGAATGTCGGTGAATATGCATCTCCAGCCAGTGAGCCTCAATCGTTAGTCTAATATCACAAAGTGCAGTGACAGAATCTTATTATCACCTACATTTTGTAACCTATGGAAATATTGAAATTTCTTTTTGTGGGTTACTATTTTTTTTTATTATATCTCAACAGGATTAACAATATTCAATTAGTTACATGCATAGAAATTTTAACCTCAGCACTACAAGATATATTTACTTAGTAGTAGTAGCAGTATGTTCATAAAACATTTTTTTTAATATTAACCTAGAGTGAAGTGAACTCCAGATGATAATGGAGCATATTTCAAAAAGAATTCATATTATTTTGTCTTTCCAATACCTAATAACCTATATTTTTAAGTTGAGTTGAGCCATACTCAAGAATATTCTCAGAAGTGCCTGGAAAGCAGTATCCTTACGTTAGCATTTAAACTTTTTTGTATTTCGCTTAACAGACACATTTAACTTGGAAGCTTCAGTACAAATATTACCTACATGTGAAATAAAGCTGTTTCTGATCCACATGCCCCACGCCCAATACATTTTCAATGGCCAAATGACTGGGTGTGAAACTATTATATAAATACATTGAGAGGTTTTAATTATTATGGAAATATTGAGCTAAAAGAATATTTTAATCGGAGAGGTCTGGTTAGTATTTTTAATACTAATAACTTGTTTGTATCATCTAAATTTATAATGTTTGTCTCATAGTTTGTAGGCCTCACATGTATGACATGTCAACCAGACAATCTCTTGCAATAGTTATTTCTACTTTCAAGAACCGCTTTATATAACTGCCCCACTACAACTGCTAGTAACACTGCTAGTAATATTAGGCAGTACAAAGAGCCACTAGTCAAAGAAAGAACAAGATAGTATACCAAATAGCACAGGAATTTGCTTAAATTAATCTACTTTTACGATTTTGCTCTCTATCACACATAACATACATATACTTTTATTGTTTATTTGTTAATTTCGCATTAAGTAAATTCTGTATTCTTTTGAGAATAAATGTCTTTAAAGCCAAAAAGGTTGCCAGTGGTAGCCCGTGATATCAGTGGCAACACATCACCTGCAGCAACCACTCACCACCCACCTCTTCTGCTGCAGTACAGTTGGAACATTTTGACATGCAATTATGCAGTGGTCTTTTAAAGTTCCATCTTTTGGAACCTCACTTTACAATTTTTACCTCTGTCTCTTAATTTTCTTTGGATCGAAGATTGAAGTAATGCAATTTTAATGAATTTTATTTTCTTGTAATAATTGATCCGGACCCATTCCCTGGTGGGCTGGCTCATCGTACTGAGATATTGTTAATGTTTGTTACCCTCCTCCTGCTGCCATCTGCCAGTATTTTTTTTAATATTTTGATCATTCTGTTCACTTGATGTATAATATATTAACTACAATTCCTCGCATACTATTTAGAGGAACATTACCCACTCGATAGTATTCCAGATCTCTCTGCAGGAGGATGCGTATCTTTTCCACGATGTTTCCGTCCTCGATGACCTCCATTTCGTCGAGAAATAAAACTACAGAGCACCATCGCAACCTACTTATATTACACTGAGCGCACACCGAATCAAAGCAGAGAGTGCGCGCACGCGCCGAAGTCCACTTCGCGGGTGAAGCGCGCCATCTCGCGCTGCAGCAGGCGGTGCAGCGGCTCGCCGTCACGCGCGCACGCCCAGTGGCCGCCCGGCGCCAGCTCGAAGCGGCGCGGGCCCGACACCGGCGAGCTGAGCCAGATCTGGCGGTTGGGCGACTGCCGGTTGATCACGTAGGTGCCGCGGCCGCCGCCCAGCGCCACCGTCAGCACGCCGTCGGCGAAGGTCACGTCGGCTCCCTTGAGCTCGGGCGCGCGCTCCACGAGCTCCTCGAAGTGCTCGGCGAGGGAGTCCAGCGTTTCGCCGCAGACGCGGTGGAACTGCGCCGCGTCGGCGGGCGGCGCGGCGCGCGAGCCGCTGAGCGCGCGGCGCGGTGCCAGGCGGCTACAGGCGCGAGCCGCCGCTCGCAACATATCGCGTATCGACCAAATGCTCCCGCGGCCGGGAGTCGGGACCTTGTTTACTTTGTGTCGACGTTTGACGGCTCGTGCTCGATGACGTGCCGCCGAACAGACTAAAAATGATCTGCGTAAACGGTTCACCGTGAAGTTGGGAACGTTAACCGAAACTGTATATTAAATCAAACCTTAAAACATAAGCGTTAGAGTACACTTAAATATCTATTAGTGTTATGATACATCAGTTACTGTTATTGCTGTTTCGGTTTTTAATGGGTAGATTTAATTTGCGTACTATAATTTCTATCACATTAACCTCGCCATCTTCAATACATTATTAGCCTTATAAATTTGCATTTTATTAAACGGTTAAACTGCGTTTCTAAAACACCTCTCTTATAAAATTAAATAAAATTTGGCTGTATGGTTATTGACCGTTGACAGACAAGATTATATAAGAACAAAAATAGAATGGCGGGAAGAATTTTAAGCGCAGTGCATTGCACAGAACCGAATGTAGTACAAATATTAGGTTAAATATTAGGTGTTAAGTATAAAGTAATAGTGCATAAGGTAATTCTTTTTTCGTGCACCACATATATTTTTCGCTCGAAGATGTCTCACCCAACACTTTTTATACCTTATAGAAGTGCAGAGATGCTCGACAGAGGTTAAATAGATAGAATAAAGCGGTAAAGGGTATAAATCTAACACAATTTCAAATTTACAATTTTAATAAGCTTTTGTTATTGGTAAATTTTGTCATCTATTTCCTTATCAACTCACGTAGTATTCCTAAAATCTTCTTTGTTGTGCATTTAAAATTTGTCGTTTCGTTTGTGAATAGGACGACTGAAGGTAAATAAATTTTCTAAACGAAATATAATTTATAGAAAATAGAGGTCCGACTGTCATAATACATACTTCGATTCGTGCTCGGAGAGGTGTCCATATGCTCTTATTAAAACGTCGAGTTGCCTTTCATCCTCCGGTAACAAAACTAGGGTCAGCGGGGCCGCCGAGTTCCGAGGCCCCGATACTCACGCCAAAGATAAAGCTGGCTACGTTTTGCTCAAGGAAATATCATTTTTTGTTACAAATACCTCCGACCTTTCATCGCACATCCGGTCTCCATGAGGTTCATCCCCTTCGTCCTCTCGGGGTTCCCGCAGCAAATACGCGTTCTGCGGCGGCAACATCCACGGCTTCGACAAATATTCGGGCGAAAGAATCGAGATCGACGGCTCCGGCACCCGCGGTATCGGCAGCAGAGAATTGTATAGACTTCAATGCGGCCCGACGAAGAACACGTGCCGACCCTGTTTTTCCTGCAGCGGCCTGAAGTTGCGCAGGTTCGGTTCGTCCCAGGGGTCCCACAACTTTCTAAACTCCTTCATCTACAAATGTGAGAAACGAGCGAGTGGCGGCGCGCGGCGGCCGTCGGGAGCTACGGAGCTACGGAACTGCGGAGCGGCCGCTGCGGGCGCGGGCGCGGAAGAACGTCACCTGCGAACCGCCGTAGATGTAGACTCGGTGGCGCCGCCGGGACGTCGCGGGCGTCACCTGCATCTCGGCCGGGTGCCGACGGCCGTGCACGGCGTGCTCGCTGCCCTCCGTCGCGTCGGCGCCCCAGTGGAAGTGCGCCTGCGAGAACAAGTGCTTGTCGACAGCGGCCCGCCCGCCAGGTACGGCCGCTCCGTCTTCCACTTGGCGCCCAGCAGCACTGCGCAGGCGGCGGCGTGAGGCGCGGCCGCGCGCCCAGCGGCCCGCGGCGGCCCTGGCGCGGCATCCACTCGTGTAGCCCGTGTTGGTCGAAGTTGTACCACAGCAGGTCGGGGCAGACGTACGGCGCGGCGCCTGCGATGGACACGTCGACGGGCGACGGCAGCGCGCCCTCGCTCTCGGCCCAGTGCTGCAGGTACTCGAGACTCCCGAACGGAGGCACGCGCCGCTCCTCCTCGCCCGGGGCGGCCTCCTCCTCCTCTGCGGACGCGAGCGATTTTTAGCCGACTCCGCGACACACTTAAGCGAACGGGCGGCGATGAAGGTCGGCGTCACCTGTCTGTGCGGCGGCTCCTTTCAACATTTTCCTGTGGACGAGTCGAATTTCCGGAGAATTTAGTTACGGCGTGCGAACAACGCGACGGTGTGACGTTTTCTAAATGTCGACCTCCACAGGCAATATATACGGCCTACTCTGTGGTACTCTGTGCGTGGAGCTTCGCGCCGACGCTCCGAAGTTAATGTATGGAAAGTGATGAAATCTATTAGGGTAGCCATTGATAGTGGTTCTTTGAGTCCAGATAGATGGAGCTAATAATGTAAAAGGGGTTTTTATTGGCACACCGACTTGGAGACGGTCAATATTAGAAAAATGTTAAATGTTGACATCGAACTTGAATATTCATAAATAAAAATTTTCACAAAAAATGAACCGCCTTCAAAATAAACTTGCAAATATATTAATATGCTCTAAAAAGTAAGAAATAATTGCGTATTCTTTTACAGTGTCCTTCGTAAGGACAGGAAGAAATAACATTGTTTACTGTTCGCGACTTTTCCCTTCGTTTAGGAAATAGTAAATTTGTGTTTAATTTAGAATCAATATTGTTTACAATCTTTCGCTTTCGTATAGAAGAATATTATATATTTAGCGACAGTTCAGATATTTAACAAAAAAATCAAAACGTCAAAGTGATGCCTTGCGAGAAGTGCGTCCACCCCGCACGACCATCCACCGACGCGGGCCATCCCCGCTCGGTGACGTCATCGATCGCACGATCATGTCGCGACAGGTCTCGGCGCAAAAGGCGATAATTATATATTTTGTTAACTTAGAGTCTATATATAAATACTAGTAAAACGTATAAAGAAAATGTTTGTTGACTATAGCGTATATACATTTGTATGATTGTTATTTCCTAGAATAAAGTTGTTTGTGCAATTATTGTAAGCCCTGTGATTGGCGAATAATAGAACACCAATCATAGGACGCACTTATTTACAAATAAAGAACCAGCCATCGTCGTTCGCTTGTCACAATAGTGTCCGCGTGCCAGTCGTAAACGTAAACGCGACATAATAGAAAGCCAAATGGGCGTAAGCTATCCTGCTGAACAACAGTCCGATTGTACAGTACAGCCTCGTCTGGTGACAAGTAGACGGCGGGGCGTTGGGTGAAGAATCTGGTGGCATTTTCATTGATCCTGAATCGGCNGATTGTACAGTACAGCCTCGTCTGGTGACAAGTAGACGGCGGGGCGTTGGGTGAAGAATCTGGTGGCATTTTCATTGATCCTGAATCGGCATTCTTCGCGAGTGTGACCTGTCCAAGGGGCTCACATTTACTTTATTTATAACATATTTGTTATAGAAATCTGAAAATATGAACATACTTCGGTATGCTTATATCGAATATTACGTAGATGAAATATCGAGGACTCGGCTGATTCTTTCAGGAATTCAGGAATGCGAAAGTTCAGCTCCTCAGCCGGAGCACTCGGTGGCATTGTTCAATTCGTCGGTGACATTCGATCTCGGCGTATCTCTCGGTGTACGAGTACATTCCGTACACAAGTAACATTTACGATTGCGAGTATTGGGTATAATTATTATTTATATATGTAAATGTTTGCGATCTAGGGACGACCTTCGACGGAGCCGTCGTCCGCCGCCTCCGACCCGATTCATGCGATTATATTTTAATGTATGTGTATCATCTATACTGATATACGAAATTTATGGGCATCGATATCATTCACAGAGTATGTA
>JACTOM010000939.1:14882-38619 GCA_015832385.1 Elymnias hypermnestra
GAAAATATGGGACGTGCAAGCGGGATTTAGAAGAGGAATGGGATGTACGGATCAGGTCTTTTCTTTACGGTGCATAACTGAAAAATGTTTGGCTAAACACCAAAAAGTTTATTGCGCGTTCGTAGATTTAGAAAAGGCCTATGATCGAGTGGTGAGGAATGAGCTGTGGTCAACGTTATCTACGTATGGGGTGAGCGGTTGTCTGATCCAAGCATTGAAGTCTCTCTATGAGGGTTCTAGTGCCTGTGTCAGAATAAACGGAGCGTACACGGAGTGGTTTCCTGTCGAAAGAGGTGTTCGACAGGGATGTGTTGCGTCACCATGGCTGTTCAACCTTTTCATGGATAAATGTTTGACAGATTTAAAAGAATGTATGTATGGGTTAAGAATGAATGAATTAGTCATCAAATGTTTACTCTACGCTGATGATCAAGTAATACTTGCGTCATCCGCTAACGAGCTTCAGGAGATGCTAAATATTATGAATGAAGCTTTGAAAGGGAAAGGAATGAAAGTGAATGTAAACAAAACGAAAGTTATGCTTTTTGAACGAGATGAATCTATGATGAATGGCAATATTTTGATAGATGGGGAACAAGTGGAAGAGGTGAAAGAATTTGTATACTTGGGATCTAAATTTACAAAAGATGGAACATGTGACAGTGATATCGAAAGGAGAGTGAATGCAGGGAATATGGTAAATGGTGCTCTGCATGCTTTTATGAATAGCCAGATGGTGTCTCAAAGGGCTAGACTGGCTGTGCATGCTGGAGTGTTGGTGCCAACACTTATGTATGGAAGTGAATGTTGGGTATGGCAGAAGAATCACAATAGTAAAATAAATGCGGTAGAGATGAGAGCCTTGAGAAGCATGAACATCAAAGGTGCTTTTTGAGCCTACTTGAATAAATAATATTTTGATTTTGATGTAGAGACCATAAGAGGTATATCACCTCTTACCAGATTAGCACTCTTCCATCATAGACTGTATCATCCCTTAAAATCAGGTGAGATCACAGTCAAGCGTTAAACTGTCAGCAATTAAAAAGAAATATTAGTATGATGTTTGTATGTGTGTTACCTTAGTTCATTTCTACATAACAGAGCAGAAGTTATTTATGTTATATACTATTTTATGTAGGTCCTGGGTTCAAGTCCCGGGTCAGGCCAGTTCAAAAACCGACATTGAGTTTTCTATTAAGATTTTCTCAATATTTGCCCCAAGTTGGGAAGTTTGTGGTGTGATCCACCCCCGTGCCTCAGAGAGCACGTTAAGCCGTCGGTCCTGCGTCTGATCTCTCTCCGGTCGTGTCGGATTCCCGTCACATCGGACTATGAGAGTGAAGGAATAGAGAGAACACTTGCTGTTTACTATGCCTGCCAATCCGCAGTGGAGCAATGCTCTAAAAACCCTCGCTCCTTGGAGTGAAGAGGCCTGTGCCCAGCTGTGGGACGTTAATGGGCTGCTACTTACTTACTTTGACTATGTTTTGTAGCTTGCATAATTTTTATAGCAATATTATTTGACAACAATAATAGTACGTTTTCGATTCATCATGGACAGTAATCGTATCCCGTGACCAGATTATATTTTTTATCCCCAGGGATCCCCCGGGCAATAACTAGCCAGTAAATCTTTTGCACGAACGTAATATACGAAGTCGCAGGAATTAGGCTTTCTTATACCAGCTTTGTTTTAACCTATTTAATTTCAACGTATAGTATAAGAAATACCACCTTCAAAGTAATGGATCTTAGTCAACAAATTTACGTCCTTTATGAAAGGGACCAAAGTCTTCGAACAGTGCGTGTTGTTAGTAATCACCTACGGATCGGAAACGTGGTTACTGACCATGGGCCTCATTCGAAAGCTCAAAGCATGCGATGGAGAGGGCTATGCTCGGAGTTTCTCTACGCGATCAAATCAGAAATGAGGAGATCTGTAGAAGGACCAAAAGCGACATAGCCCTAAGAATCACTAAGCGAACGATAGTCTGACGAACCGAAGGACGTTGGAATTTGAAGCTGCTGGAATGGCGACCCCGTACCGGAAGGCGCAGTGGCAGACCCCCGCAAGGTGGACCGACGACATAAGGAGGGTCGCAGCTGGAGCCAGATGGCACAAGATCGGACACAGTGGGCTTCATTAGGTGAGACCTATGTCCAGCAATCCATCGGTTGAAGTGAGTGAATGAGTGAATGATTCTTTACATCCCTCTTAAGTGGTATGGTGTCCTTTGTGTACTAGTTTTCAATTTAAAAATGGGGTGTTACTATGTTATGGACACGGCTGTTTGTTGTACGTACGCTCGTACGTCTCGTAACGTAACTTAGCTTCGTAGAAATAACATGTATCGACATCAGCTTTAAGCCAAGCTTTAAGCAAATCAGACAAAATCTAATCGGGAATGTAGAACTCGCTGGCAATAAGCTTTGTTCTCTCATCTGTCATAAGTTATTACCTACGTTAGATGAGAGATTCGAACGATCTAATAGCAAAAATGTGTAACTAATCATGTTTTGTATATTTATATCTTAACTTAATCTAAGTATTTAAGTTATTATCTTGTCAAATATATTTTTTTGTATATTTTGCATAAGCCAAATCCAATAGTGGAGCACCAGAAGGCCGAATAAGCTAGAATATACACTAAAACCCAGCTTTACCCCCCCCCCCCTCCCCCATCCTATCGTGGAGTACAAGAGAGTCGTTTTAGCTAGAATATGCACCAAAACTCAGCGATACCCTTCATACCTTTTAGTGAGCACCAGAAGAACGAAAAAGCTATTAAAACCCAATTATACCATCCCCATTCTACAGTGGAGCACCAGAGGATCGAATAAGTTAGAATACCCAATAGAACCCAGTGATACCCTCTCCATCTTTTAGTGGAGCACCAGAGGATCGAATGAGCTGAAATACCCATTAAAACACAGCAATACCCTCTTCATTCTTTAAAGGAGCACCAGAGAATCTGATGAGCTGAAATACCCACTAAAATACAGCGATACCCTCTCCATCATTTAGAAGAGCTCCAGAAGACTGAATAAGCTAAAATACCCAATAAACCCCAGTGATACCCTCTCCATCTTTTAAAGGAGTACCAGAGGATCGAATGAGCTAGAATACAAACCAAAACCCAGCGATATCCTCCCCATTTTTAATGGAGCACCAGAGAGTAGATAGATGCAATCTACCCTTGTACTCCGAAGGACTTCCTCTGGAAAAGTTAAAAAGACTCTCGATAAGAGGCAGGAGAAGCGAAAATCTACCTCTCCTACTTCCCCATCTTCTGCGCCGGAAAAAAGGAGCATCTATAGCGTCTTCCCTCTGTCTCCCATTTGCCTCCTTCAGAGAAATAACACTTTCGCAGAAGTAGACAACTGCCCTCCATTTCCTTTCGCTAATGCTCTCCTACCAAAGGTCCCCTCCGATTAACGAGATCACAAGATCTGTAACTGACTGCTTTTCACAGATGATTTTTATTAATAAAAGAATTTCTCGTTAAAATCAAGGCCATTGGATAAAAACGCGTCCAGACTCCCAGACGTTAAGTCATTAACCTCATTGTAATAAAAAAAGGTTAAAAACAACTCGAACCCAGACGAAATCTAGACCGGAGGAATTCCAGGAAATATTCCACGTCTAGGAATCAAACCTCGACCCTAATGCCGGCTAATAAATGTTCTTGGTATTTGATTTTAATTTGACTTAGTTCCTTTGAAATATGCCAGACATTTTATAAAGGACGTCGACCTTTTTAAAGAGTTAAACAATTAATGACTGTCTCGAGTCACTAACGGTAGAGCTGGCGTAGGAGATTGTATTTTCTAGTTTTTTTAGGTCTAAACGGGTGGGAGGCTTCGGTCGTGGCTTGTCACGACTTTACCTTACGTCTACGAACACTTAAATGTAACTTTAACCACATCCTGCGCTTTTCGAAGGCTGCTAACTGAGAGAAAACGCACAGCCTTCCATCCGCTACACCACCGCTTATTAAATCTCTGATATCTTCCTAAATATCCATTCAAATGAAATGCTGTTAAGAGAAGTTTTCATCTACATGAAATATACAAAGTATGTAACATATTTAATTGACTAAGGAATATACAGTGTTGCATAAAACAGCATGTTATATTACTCATATTTTTTGGTAATATGTAAAAGATAAATTGGATCACTATAGGTTATCCTTTAGAGATAAATATATATAGCTTGGTTTCTTTATAGATGTTTTTAAGATAAACAATTCTGTAGAATATTATTTTGATCTATCTAATAAGGTTTCGTCAGTGTTTGCGATTTAAGCTAACAAAATGTTTGTTACGTTATCACATTACAAATCATTAATTTTTTCGGTTGTTCTGTACTATAATATATATGTTTTTTATATATAAACCTTTCTCTTGAATCACTCTATCTATTGCTATAAACTGCATTAAAATCTGTTGAATGGTACAAAAGATCTAAGCAATTCTATGTAAAGATGTGAATATAAATTTAGGTCTTATTAGAATGATAGAGACTTGTTTATTTAAACTAATGGTCACAGAGTGGTCTAAATTAGAACATAATTAATTTAAATTATAAATTTGATTATTAATAAGGTTATATTGTCAAAGAGAATACCCAAATAAGTTGTTGCAATATAAAAATGAGTCACTTTGTCCTTATGTTACTGCATCACACGTGCACGGTTGGACCAATTTCGGTAACTCTTTCGTTATTCTGTTTGTTATACTCAGGAGAAGGTTTTTGTGAAAGAAAATATATCAAAGTTACGTAAAAAATCATATATTTTAAGATAATTTAACCGCCGTAGTAACTTATGTAATATGAAAGTGAAGCTTGTGTCAGAATAAACGGAGCGTACACGGAGTGGTTTCCTGTCGAAAGAGGTGTTCGACAGGGATGTGTTGCGTCAACATGGCTGTTCAACCTATTCATGGATAACTGTTTGACAGATTTAAAAGAAAGTATGTATGGGTAAACAAAACGAAAGTTATGCTTTTTAAAAGAGATGAATCTATGATGAATGGTAATATTTTGATAGATGGGGAACAAGTGGAAGAGGTGAAAGAATTTGTATACTTGGGATCTAAATTTACAAAAGATGGAACATGTGAAAGTGGTATCGAAAGGAGAGTGAATGCAGGGAATATGGTAAATGGTGATCTGCTCGCCTTTATGAATAACCAGATGGTGTCTGAAAGGGCTAGACTGGCTGTGCATGATGGAATGTTGGTGCCAATACTTATATATGGTAGTGAAAGTTGGGTATGGCAGAAGAATCACAAAAGTAAAATAAATGCGGTAGAGATTTTTTTTTATTGCTGACAGATTAGCGCTTGACTGTGATCTCGCCTGATGGTAAGTGATGATACAGTCTAAGATGGAATAAAAGAAGACGTAGTGACTAAAATTGAAAAAGGTATGCTTAGATGGTTTGGGCATGTAGAGAGAATGAATGAAAGGAGACTGACAAAAAGGATTTATGAGTCAAGAGTGAATGCGAAAGTTGGAAGGGGAAGACCGAGGCGAACGTTCCTGGACCAAATCCAGGACATTTTAAATAACGGCCAGGTCAAGAGTACTCTAAACCGACGAACTTGTATGAAAGGTTTAATGAGAATGAAAGAAGCGAAGGAGATATGCAAGGATCGTGGCAAGTGGAAGGATGTTGTTTCTGCCTACCCTGAAGGGAATGAGGCGTGATGCTATGCATGTATGTATGTACTTTACAATTCGTAACATCATTCACGTAGAATGTGCGACATTAGCGAATTTAAACATACTCTACATTTATTGAAAATTAAATTAAATTGCTCCAGTAATTTTTAGCTTGATACAATTTTCTTATATTGACATTTTTCAATTCGTCATATCTTTTGAATGGATTGTCTGATTTTAATAATTTTAAAAGTATTTAACATGTATTGAAATGGTCTTTGATAAAACATTAATAAGATATTGATTAATACACAGATATTAATGATATGGTGTGATTATTGTCGGCACTTATATTAACTTTTAAAATGTAAAAAAGTAGTTATAGTGCCTTAACTGTATTAGTTGGACATATGGTATTATAGACTTTATTGTAGATATTAATACGTTCTATAATATTGTAGAACATTTTATTGTTCTATCTTCAATAGTTTCCGCAGTGCAGTGACAGATTTATTGTGACCAATATTTTCACACCTTGGGTTACATTAATGCATTTTTATTAAGGATCCCTATCTTTTTTGGGAAAGTAATAAAGCCTCTGTAACTAAGTAAAAATGCAGCTTTCTAATAGTGAAAAAAATTTTGAAATCCGTCTAGTAGTCTTTGTGTGAAAACGTTACAAACACAAAGACACTAATGTGAGAAATTACTGTTTTCATTCGTAATTTACGCAAAAAGGTGTAGGAAGTTTTTGCTTCACGTATTAATATAAAGATGACAGAGACGTGTTCAATTAAATTAATAGCAATGCACGCGATAATTAACTTTGCAATACTAAATATGCAAAGTTTAACGATCAAAGTTATCCCAACACCGCAGTTACTGGTACGTGGCAATCAGCTAATTACATAGTTGATTGGGGTTCCGCGGCCAATGTTCCTAAACGGCTCCCGATAAAGTCGTGACCATAGACACATAAATATAATGGACAGGGGAAAACAAATATTAAAAGTGCGAGCGTATAAATTACACGTGTCAAAAGTGTAACTTCTTTGGCAAACCAATTATTTAAGAAAAGTAAAACTTTAGTTTTCTGACACTTAGAAGGAGGGAAAAAGGAAAAGACGTGCTAAATTTCATTGTCATTAAAATATTGAAAAGTGTCGAAAATTAATACAAACAATTCATTGGAATCTCAAATGACGAATTTTAAATAAAAATGCCACGTGTTTATTGTCATTATTAACAAAACTGTTAATTAAATTTTGTTTTTTAATTTAAAATAGTATATTCAATGATTAAATGACCAGTGGCAAATTAAAATGACAAATTTTCACCTAACTTGAAAAGAATTAACATAAAAAACTCTGCACATCTTCGTGACGCTAATCACGCGTTTTATCCGTTAATATTTACCTAAAGAAATTTCACTTCAACAACACATAAACAGCTGACGTTCGGGTCAACGAACGCACGTAAAAGAAACGACTGAATATTTTTTTTTGGAACAGTCGTTTCACTTAGCTGTACTTTCATGATGGAGCGTAAATAATACTATTAAAAATATGATTTTATTGAATCAGGGTCGAAGAATTTTTCCGTCCCATCATCAAAAGTGTCGTAAGTACTAACGTCTCTCTTAGTTTTCCGAAGCGGTTTCAAAAAAAATGTGTTATTTACCGAAGCTGTTTTATACAATACATCATTATTACTTATGCAATTAAATACATTATATTTGTTGTATATTTTATGTAGATCAAAACTGGTCTTAACAGCGTGTTATTATAAATAGAAATTTTAACAAAAAAAACACCCCCTTCAAAACAAACTTACAAATACATTAATATGCTCCAAAAAGTAAGAAATAATTGCGTATTCTTTTATAGTGTTCTTCGTATTCTTATATTCGGAGTCGGCGTCAGCCAAGGTGGGTGTGCCCCGCGTGTCAACTTGGCAGCTCCCATGTCTCACCCACCTATAGCTATAAATGTAGGCACCTCGGCTGACACCGACTCCAGATATAACAATACGAAGAACACTACAAAAGAATTCTCAATTATTTCTTACTTTTTAGAGCATATTAATGTATTTGTAAGTTTGTTTTGAAGGGGGTGTTTTTTTTGTTAAAATTTATATTTATTTTTTGATTTTTAGTAAATCTGAAGTAAACTAACAAATTTGTCTTATATTATGTACACCGAAAATGCGTTTCTCATTTAAATGAAACAACTTTACAAAGTTAAATTTACATTAATATCGCCACACCCGGGATCGAACCCGAAACCCTTATACCACCGCTTCACACATAATTCACCTTTCAGTTATTGCAATGCAACAACAAACGTAAGGTCATTGGCATTTGATTACAGACAGTTGCAGATTTTGCCAAAAATCACACTCTTACTGTAAGCCGTTGAGGAGTTCCATTGATCTTCATATTTAACTACGAATAGCACTTGACCATACCGAAGTTACGGTAGGCGACTCAAATATCTGGATAGTTTATAGAAGATTCTTCCGAGTATCGTTGATTTGCTCTTAAGAATTGAAGAGTTCCGTCACTTTTTCCTGGATTCCATCTAGAGAACCTTACCAAACTATCACAAAACAACTCTTGAAGTATTTCCTATTTAATAAAAAAAGAATCATCGCAATATTTAAGACTTATCCGGTTTTCTCATGGATGCCATCATCAGAACTGGTTTTGAAAAAAATAGGACCCTATGACGAGCACCACCTTTCATTTTAAAAATATCATCAAGATCGGTCCACCCAGTCGGGAGATATGAGGTTGTTGTTGTTTTCTTGCCCTTATCCCACTAGGTGGGGTCGGCACAGCATGTTTCCTTTCGCCACTTCACTCTTTCCGCTGTCATTTCTATATTCACACCCTTAATACACATATCCTCTTTCACACAATTCATCCACACTTTTTTTGGTCGCCCTCTCCCGGCCTTGCCGCTTACCATCATAAAAAAATACAGACATAAAAAAATACAGACGAATTGATAACCTCCTCCTTTTTTGAAGTCGGTTAAAAATTGATATGTGGCGTGGGGTGTGGCAAAGCTACATAAGCTTAAAATAAATGTGCACATATTTAAGCTCTTAAGCTTTATCCAAAAACCATCTCTCTTTTCGTAGTGAGACTGTCATTTTACCAGTCTATCTTTATAGATCTATGGTCGTGCTTATGTTCGCAAACTTAACATAACTTGTACCTGAGATAATTGTTTGAAGGGACGCCAACTTGCCACATTGAATATCCACATGTGTTTCTAGGTTTCACCAATATTAGTTAGTGGTTAAACTACAAAATCTACGCGACTAATCTCACATCAGCATTAGTTTATTTAATATTTATTTATTCAAGTAGAGTTTTACAGCACTTTTACTCACATTCACATACGGAGTGGTTTCCAGTCGAGAGAGGTGTTCGACAGGGATGTGTTGCGTCACCATGGCTGTTCAACCTATTCATGGATAAATGTTTGACAGATTTAAAAGAAAGTATGTATGGGTTAAGAATGAATGAATTACTCATCAAATGTTTACTCTACGCTGATGATCAAGTAATACTTGCGTCATCCGCTAATGAGCTACAGGAGATGCTAAATATTATGAATGAAGCTTTGAAAGGGAAAGGAATGAAAGTGAATGTAAACAAAACGAAAGTTATGCTTTTTGAACGAGATGAATCTATGATGAATGGCAATATTTTGATAGATGGGGAACAAGTGGAAGAGGTGAAAGAATTTGTATACTTGGGATCTAAATTTACAAAAGATGGAACATGTGAAAGTGATATCGAAAGGAGAGTGAATGCAGGGAATATGGTAAATGGTGCTCTGCATGCTTTTATGAATAGCCAGATGGTGTCTCAAAGGGCTAGACTGGCAGTGCATGCTGGAGTGTTGGTGCCAACACTTATGTATGGTAGTGAAAGTTGGGTATGGTAGAAGAATCACAAAAGTAAAATAAATGCGGTAGATATGAGAGCGTTGAGAAGCATGAGTGGATTAAAACTGAGTGACAGAGTAAGAAATAGTGTGATGAGAGAACGTTGCGGTATAAAAGAAGACGTAGTGACTAAAATTGAGAAAGGTATGCTTAGATGGTTTGGGCATGTAGAGAGAATGAATGAAAGGAGACTTACAAAATGATTTATGAGTCAAGAGTGAATGCGAAAGTTGGAAGGGGAAGACCAAGGCGAACGTGCCTGGACCAAATCCAGGACATTTTGAATAACGGCCAGGCCAAGAGTACTCTAAACCGACGAACTGGTATGAAAGGTTTAATGAGAATGAAAGAAGCGAAGGAGATATGCAAGGATCGTGGCAAGGATGTTGTCTCTGCCTACCCCTATGCTAATGAGGCGTGATGCTATGTATGTATGTATTACTCACATTGTAGGAGCAAGAGGAAGCAAACTACTAATATTGTAAATGCGAAAGTTACTCTATCTTGTACGCGAAAACTACTGGACCGATTTAAATGTTGCCTGAGAAAGGGTATAGGCTACCTTTAAACGTGAACAACGTAGACACTCACTAAGAACGAGTTTACACAAATACCTACGCGATATAAGCCAAAAACGATCACTTACTGTGAGATTATCAAAAATATTTACAAGAGTGACTTCAAATTGGACATAAAGTACGTAGTCTCTCACTAAGAACGTATTTTTTCAACGATATCCGGATTTTAAAGTAACTTACTGAGACATTTCCTTTACCATTCATTCGTCATACATATTCCTTTTGCGATGTAAACGTGTACTAATAACGGGTTGTCCGTTGCAATGGAATCAAGAACTATGCCAAAAACACTGCTGGGAACAGCTAATTAAATGTATATGAATAATATTATATTTAGAACCATATTTATAGATGGCGCTGAAGAAGTTTATCTTCAGTTGTGTGATCTAAAGCACCACATAAAATTGTACATCAAAGCGAAATAATTCCACGACCTCTGGCATGGCAAAGCGAATTCCCGTCACGCAGGATAACATCTCATCGATATCTATTCCCTAAACGATCTTCCATTCCAGAAACCAAATCTTGTAAATTGATTCCAGTCAAGATGATTTATGTTTCACTTTTGGATGGAATTTTTAACTTTTATTGAATTAAGCTACCAATAATAACCTTTACTAAGATAAAGGTAAGTAGCAGCCTATTAACGTCCCACTGCTGGGCACAGGCCTCCTCCCTCATATGAGAGAGGGTTTTAGAGCATAGACCCACCACGCTGCTCCACTGCGGATTGGCAGGCATAGTACACAAGTGTACTCTCTATTCCTTCACTCTCATAGTCCAACGTGACGGCAATTCGACACGAGCAGAGAGAGATCAGGCGCAGGACCGACGGCTTAACGTGCTCTCCGAGGCACGGGGGTGGATCACACCGCCAACTTCCCAACTTCGGGCAAATATTGAGAAAATCTTAATAGAAAACTCAATATCGATTTCGAACTGGCCCGAACCGGGACTCAAACCCAGGACCTCATGTCTTTAGTCGAACATGCTAACCACTAGACTAATGAGGCAGTCATACTGATATAAAGTCAGCTTTTATTTGATTGATGTTTTTTTGGTTGACGCACGTTAACGAGACTGTGGTATTTTTTTGGTTTATTGATGTTTATGCATTAATTAGTTGATATTTAGTCAGGTTTGAACTGTTTTTGGTGCTGGTCAGTATATTTGTTGTGTTTTAACCCTTTTTTGTAGTAATTATGGAGTGTGATAACGATTCCAAACCTCCTGATCCAAGCGGTACTTAAAAGTCTAGAAAGCATCACGTTGAAAGTAATGACGAAAATACAACCTCGACAACTCCGAAAAAACCCATTCACCTTCAGACTCCTCTAATCCATCAATACAAACGACATTCGTCCTCCCATCTTTTTCCGAAGATCTGAAATCCTAAGACAGCGATGATAGGGGTCCTGTCATTGTTCAGGTTTCACGTGATATTATTGAGCGCTCTTCGGGAGCTAGTGTCCTAACGATAAATTTTGGACAATTCTTGCATAGACACAAAATTACTGATATTGCTTGCGACGGAATTAAAAATGTTGAACGCAACAAATTTTGTGTCGAACTCACTTCAGCCGAGGCTGCAAATAAATTTTAAAATAACCCTGTTCTTTAGCTCACCAAGTTCAAAGCAATCATCCAGACCTATAACAATATATGAATGGGTCTCGTGAGAGGTGTACCAATTACTTTCAGGAACTAGGAATCTGTAGACTAGATATCATCACGTTACGATCTAAAACAGCTGAGAAACAATTACATATATTACAAAAACTGGAAAAATCTTTGCTAATATATAGCTGAAGAGTTTAGTTTGTTTAAAAGCTCTAATCTCAAGAGCTGCTGTGCCAATTGAAAAGTTATTTCAGTGTTGAATAGCCCATTAATCTAGGAAGGCTATCAGTTATATATCATCATGTTAGGATCAAAAGTAGCTGAGAAGCAATTAAAAATATTGCAAAAACTGGGATAATCTTTACTAATATATAGCTGAAGAGTTTAGTTTGTTTAAAAGCTCTAATCTCAGGAACTGCTGTGTGAATTGAAAAATTCTTTTAGTGTTGGATAGCCCATTTATCTAGGAAAACTACTAACATCACTTTAGGATTAATAGCAGCTGAGAAAATATTAAAAATATTGCAAAAAAAATCCTTACTAATATGCAGCTGAAGAGTTTCTTGATCAAGCTAATGTTAGTAACTACAGCTTCTAATTTAAGAAAGTTTTAGTTTCAAGTAGCCCTTTGAGAGCTTGAGTTGCATACATTGATTTGCGTAAACGTTTAAAGTTATGCAACAATCATATATTATGCAAATGTGCCGCTTAAGAAGTTCTAAATAAGAGTCCTTTAAAGATTGTATATCTTCAAAGATTGTGTACAATATATCCTTTTCATGACAATCATTGTTTTCTCGCCCATATTATTGCAGTATATATTCATTATACAATAAAAATATAGATAAATAATAAGATACCACAATCTATCTTGAATTTTAACATATAAGAAGCACTCTTACACGTAATGCATGTAAGTAATCAGGACAATTTCAAAAGTCATAATGCTTGGATTTGAATACAAATCTTTCTTTAAGTAACAGCAGCTTATTAACGCCCCACTTCTGGACACAGGCTTTGTCACTCACAGGAGACAGGGTTTTTAGAGAATAAACCCTCCACGCTACTTCACTGCGGGTTGGCAGACATAATACACAAGTGCATTCTCTTCTTCTTCACTCTCATAATCCCTCACAACCGGAGAGAGATCAGGCGCATGACTGACGGCTAAAGATGCTCTCCAAGGCTCGAGGGTGGAGCACATAGACAATTAAACAACTTCAACAACTTAACAAATATCGATTGTTGAATTCACCTGGTTCAGGACTCAAACCCAGAGCCTCATATCTGTAGCTGAATAAGCTGATTACTACACCAATGAGGCAGTCACTTGTCCCATATCCCTTCATCCTCCTTTGCATATCTCCTTCGCTTCTTTCATTATCATTATCCCTTTTGTAAAAGTTCGTCAGCTTAGTACCCTTGACTTGGCCCTTATTTAAAATGTCCTGGATTTGGTCTAGGAACGTTCGCCTTGGTCTTTCTTCCTCTTCCAACTTTCCCATTCACTCGTGACTCATAAATTCTTTTAGTCATTGTACTTTTATACATTCTCTCATCTAAGCATACCTTTTTCAATTTTAGTCACTACGTCTTCTTTTATACCACAACGTTCTCTTATCACACTATTTCTCACTCTGTCACTCAGTTTTAATCCACTCATGCTTCTCAACGCTCTCATCTCTACCGCATTTATTTTACTTTTGTGATTCTTCTGCCATACCCAACTTTCACTACCATACATAAGTGTTGGCACCAACACTCCAGCATGCACTGCCAGTCTAGCCCTTTGAGACACCATCTGGCTATTCATAAAAGCATGCAGAGCACCATTTACCATATTCCCTGCATTCACTCTCCTTTCGATATCACTTTCACATGTTCCATCTTTTGTAAATTTAGATCCCAAGTATACAAATTCTTTCACCTCTTCCACTTGTTCCCCATCTATCAAAATATTGCCATTCATCATAGATTCATCTCGTTCAAAAAGCATAACTTTCGTTTTGTTTACATTCACTTTCATTCCTTTCCCTTTCAAAGCTTCATTCATAATATTTAGCATCTCCTGAAGCTCATTAGCGGATGACGCAAGTATTACTTGATCATCAGCGTAGAGTAAACATTTGATGAGTAATTCATTCATTCTTAACCCATACATACTTTCTTTTAAATCTGTAAAACTGTTATCCATGAATAGGTTAAACAGCTATGGTGAGGCAACACATCTCTGTCGAATTAAATTATTAACTAGAATTAGTAAAGAAGAGCTTTTTAAGCTTAAAATGTTTTGTTTATGTTAGAATATCATGTAATACTATCTATCTATCTATATTTATTAGAGGAATGTTGTATCCCCATCTCTCAAACGGAGGTCATTCCGGCATGGAAGTTAATTTCGCGTAGCTTAATTTATGGCGTTCCGGGGCCGAAGTCTGCACGACGAACATACATTACGAATTAATTTTTATATTCGTATTTTCCTATAGGTTAAACTGTATTACGGCCTTTTTCTTTCTTTACATATTGAGGCAACGATGTGAGATTAATTATTAACGTTTCAAAGTTAGTTACTTTTACGTATATGCTATAATCGAGGTTGATTTTAACAAGAAAAAACACAGTATTTTCACATTTAATAACATATTACGTATTATAAAAAACACCAATTCACATTAACTAACAACTTTTATTCTCTAAGCAAATTTAGCACTATTTCTCTCAAAACAACTACTTCACGTGACACAGCTCGAAAGACTATCTCATACAGTTGTTCCGTTTGTTAAAATTACCTCGTATTGCGTAATATTCCACAGTGATTTTTGTAATTTTGAAGTGTTGCCACTCAATAACTCCCAACATCTAACTATCTATAGCCTAACACTCGGATAATCCTGACAGAAAATCCATTTGCAAACAAGAACAATGGTAAAAGGGAAAAAAACATTATAGACTACAATGCAACATAATTAAATATTCACTATCAAATAGATATGCTAACCACTTTTTTTCGCGGGGAAATACATTAATGTCAGAGTGTGGGACTCGCTGTTTCCAGAATACCCACTAAAACCCAGCGGAGCCCTATGCATATGAAAAAGAGGGCCAGAAGATCACTCAAGCATTCGACTCCGATGGCACCCCAGATGCACTCTACAAAAGGCTCATTCAAGTAAGGGATAGCAGGCGGGCGAACCACTAGACCAACTGCCTCATTGGTCTTTTTGGTCCCAAGTCGGGCCAATTCAATAATCAATATTGATTTTTCTATTAAGATTTTCTCAATATTTGCCCAAAGGTGGGAAGTTGGCGGTGTGATTCATCTCCGTGCCTCGGAGAGCACGTTAAGCCGTCGGTCCTGCGCCTGATCTCTTTCCGGTGTGGATTCGGAATCCGGACTAGAGCAGCGTCGTAGGTCCATGCTCTAAAAACCCTCTCTCATGCGAGTGAGGAGCTCTGTGCTCAGCAGCGGCGCGTTAATGGGCTGCTACTTACCTTACCTTTTATCAAAATAGATATACTACAGACACCAACTCTTAACTACTTTTAATTACTATATATTGCTATACATCTTTCTTAACCATTATTCATCTAAATAAACATCTCCTAATGTACTTTCACTTGTAGGGATTTTGCTCTTCTGAGTTATTATTAAAGTCACCAACTCACATTAACTAACAACTTTTATTCGCTCCACTACTTCGTCGTCGTCGCTTCAACCGATAAACGTCCACTGCTGGACATAGGTCTCACGAAATGATGCCCACAAGACCCGATCTTGTGCCGCCTGGCTCCAGCGGCTACCGGCGATCCTCCTTATATCGTCGGTCCACCTTGTGGGGGGTCTTCCTACACTGCGTCGTCCAGTGCGGGGTCGCCATTCCAGCACTTTCCGACCCCAACGTCCATCGGTTCGTCGGACTATGTGCCCCGCCCATTGCCACTTCAGGTTCGCGATTCGTAGAGCTATGTCGGTGACTTTGGTTCTGCTACGGATCTCCTCATTTCTGATTTGATCGCGTAGAGAAACTCCGAGCATAGCCCTCTCCATCGCACGCTGAGTGACTCTGAGCTTCCGCATGAGGCCCATAGTCAGCGACCACGTCTCAGAACCGTAGGTCATCACTGGCAACACGCACTGTTCGAAGACTTTGGTCTTCAGGCACTGAGGGATATTGGACGAAAAAGTCTTCCGGAACTTCCCGAACGCTGCCCAACCGAGTTGGATTCGGCGGTTGACCTCTTTCTCGAAATTGGACCTACCTAGCTGGACTATGTGTCCCAGGTATGTATACTCGTCAACAATTTCGAGTGTAGAGTTCTCAACGATGACTGGGTGGAGCGGAACATGGATATTGGACATAACTTTCGTCTTATCCATGTTCATTTTTAGGCCCACCTGTCGAGAAGCTCTGCTGAGGTCATCGAGCATTGCATTGAGATCTTCCAGAGTCTCTGCCATAATGACCACGTCGTCGGCAAACCGTAGATGAGTGATGTACTCGCCGTTGATGTTGATGCCCAGTCCGTTCCACTCCATAAGCTTAAACAGGTCCTCCAACGCCGCAGTAAAGAGCTTCGGGGAGATAACATCTCCCTGTCGCACTCCACGCTGCAGTTGGATAGACGCTGTGCTTTGGTCCTGTATACGGACTGACATGGTGGCGTTTTCGTACAAACACTTCAACACGTGTATGTACCGGTGGTCAATTCGGCATCTCTGCAAAGATCTCAACACGGCCCATGTTTCCACCGAATCGAAGGCTTTCTCATAGTCCACGAACGCCAAGCAAAGTGGCCGATTATACTCCTCGGTCTTCTGTATAATCTGCCGCAGCGTAAAAATGTGGTCTATGGTACTAAAGCCTTTTCGGAATCCGGCCTGTTCGGGGGGCTGGAAGTCGTCAAACTTGCGAGCGAGACGATTCGTAATGACCCTCGAGAACAGCTTATAGACATGACTTAGCAGCGCAATAGGTCTATAGTTCTTCAATAAGACCCTAACCCCCACTAGTTAAAGTATCCAACTACATGATGCTGGACATCTATAGCTGTAGTCAGTCAGAAATTGTTGCTACTAATGCCTCATCAGAAAGCCCAAGAATCCTGGGGTCTTCTGAACTAATATTATGAAGAGGAAACGTTTGTATTTTTCCATGTAAGTACTAGACCGATTAAAAAAAATTCACTATTAGAAAGCTGCATTTTAAAACAACATAGGCTATATTACTTTCTGAAAAAAAATATGATACCCTAATAAAATTATGTCGGAGTGCAAGAATCTGTCAATAAGTGGCAGTCCGGCGCGTCTCTGGGCAGTTCTCGAGTGGCGGTCGGCCGGAGTGGTCGACTATTGAAACATACGCGTTCCTAGCTATTATTGTTAATGAGTTTGTGTAAATTGATATCGGGAACATTAAGTAATTGAACATTATAATCCGAGTTAATTAACAAAGTGTTTGACTGCACCAACATTACCCACGAACGCTTACAGTATAAGAAATTAAATTATGGATCTCATTAATGACGATGTCGGCGGAGAACTCTACGCCCCTGTGCTTTATGCTTTATCTCCGTTCTCTCTTATTCTCCGAGAAATATATTAGTGTAACCCAAGGTGTGAAAAAATTAGTCACAAAAAATCTGTCATTGTAAACGCTGCGGAAACTATTGATGATAGAACAATATAATGTTCTACAATATTATAGAACGTATTAATATCTACAAAAAAGTCCGTAATACCATATGTCCAACTAATATAGTTAAGTCACTATAACTACTTTTCTACATTTTCTAAGTTAATTAAAAGTGCCGACAATAATAACACCATATCATTCATATCTCTGTATTAATCACTATCTTATTAAATGTTTTATTAAAAACCATTTCAATACCTATAAAACAGTTTTTAAATTATTGAAATCGGACATTTCATTCAAAAGATATAATGAATTTTAAAATGTCAACCTAAGAAAATAAGTCCGACTTGGTACAGTTTTCCACTGCCACGAAATCGATATCTACATGGTTGTAACCGCGGGGTGAAATAATAGTGCTTATATATATTTGCACGGGTTACTTTAATTTAGTAAATCACCCATTGAATGCTCTCGTAATGATGCCTTTCTTCGAATCCAAGGACCAGCTCTTCGTCAAGAGACGCGGTATAAAAGTAGTTCAGACACTGATTTAAAGAATGAGCAAAAAACTGCGATTTGATTGTTAATAAGTGTATTTCGTTGTACCCTAGATGATAGTGTGTTCTTTAAGTTATTCGTTACGAGAAGATAATATGAACTCCTCTGTCATTTCCACAGACTTTAAATTTTCTGTGCACAGATTATATTAAACACACTATGTAATAAAATAAACTACAGCTTATTTAGAACTCAGTTAATCAATTTACTAAACACGTCCTGTAGTTGTTATATATTGTACTAGATTTATACTACATCTAACGTAGGTACAAATGGTATTAGACAACACAACCATATACTTTATTTTATACGAATCTTAAATACTTTGTTATATCAAGAGAAGAATATAATTGAAAAACTAGATATTAACTGATAAGTGAATACAGCCTGGTACAGAAATACAGCAATGCAAACGTTTGACGTAATTGCTAATATATTTCAGCAGGCGTTTAAATATTTACAATGCAATTCAATCCTTCTTTAAAAAATTTTGACATAAATATGACGACTCAAATGTTCTGAATCTATCCGTTGGCCGATTTTTTCCATCACGTCTAGGATTTCTTTTCCATCATCAGTGACGTAAAATTGAAGGCAGGAATTTTTGTAGCTCCGCAGATACGTGAGTCATAATTTTCTTGGGAATACAAAAAGTGAGAACTACCGACAAATCATTCGAGAGCTTCTTTCTGCTTTTAATGTTATTAAATTATACACTGATGTTGAAAGTGCTAAAATGGTGTATTTCGCTTATTTTCATAGCATTATGTGTTACGGCATGCTGTTATGGGTGAAGGCGGCGGACATTGAAACTATCTTCATTTTGCAAAAAAGAGCAATACGTGCCATATATCAATTGGGATCTCGCGTTTCATTAAGAGAAAAATTCAAAGAAATATCTATTCTCACAGTACCGTCGCAATATATATTAAATAACATTTTATACATCCGTGATAATATTCATTTATACAGCAAAAGGAGCGAAACACACAATTTTAATACAAGAAATAAACACAAACTTGTAATGCCATATTTTAGAGTGAAAAAGGTTCAGAAGTCATTTGTCGGGTTGAGCATACGCATATTTAATAAGATACCTGAATCACTTCTGGGTTTGCCTCCACATAGTTTTAAGAAGTATGTTAAAAATGTCCTAATAAAAAAGGCATATTATAATGTGGAAGATTATTTAAGCGACAAAGATGTTTGGACATGATTCCAGTTGCATACGAAAGCTAAACACATTGTAACCTATAAAAAGCTATGTTTAAAGGAGTAACCGTTGAGTTTTTGCCGGCTTCTTCTCAGCGGAATCAACTTTCCGAACCGGTGGTAGATTTGTTACCAACGGACAGACTACTGACGATTCAGAAGTGCTTTTTGAGCCTACTTGAATAAAGAATATTTTGATTTTGATTTTGAAAGCTTTAGGATGCAATATGTCACTCAAGATTCATTCTTTGGACTCTCAATTAGATTTTTGAATGGTGAAAGGTTTCATCAGGATATAATGCAGATTGAAAAACGCTACTGAGAAATGGTCTGCAGCAATGCTCGCTGATTTCTGTTGCTCAATTCGCCGAGAAACTCCAATAGAAACAATGAAAAGGAAAAAGACTACAAAATAACAAATTTTCTCGCCATATAATGAGATATTATAGTGGAAATCTACCTGAGGTACTTAATTGTATGTCAGATTCCGTGTTCAGAGCACAAAATATGAAGAATTCATAGATGAAAACAAGAAGGAGAAAAAAAAATTTATAGACCAGTGTTTATCGTTTAAAATTCACATTATGATATTTTTTTTAAATAAGGATGGTTAAATGGCGTTTTAGATATATATACGGTTTGGGCATGTAGAGAGAATGAATGAAAGGAAACTGACGAAAAGGATTTATGAATCAAGAGTGAATGCGAGAGTTGGAAGGGGAAGACCAAGGCGAACGTTCTTGGATCAAAAACAGGACATTATAAAGAAGGGTCAAGTCAAGAGTACTCTAAACCAACAAACTTGTATGAAAGGTGTAAGGAGAATGAAAGAAGTGAAGGAGATATGCAAGGATCGTGACAAGTGGAAGGACGTAGTCTTTACCTACCCCTATGGGAATAAGACGTGATGCATTTATACAGACCACTTACCTTACTTCTTTCTTTGGCAGTTTCCCTAACGCCAGGGTTGTTGTAAAATATCACACTATCATACACTCTCTATATCATCTCTCTATAATGCTAAATGGTTAGAATCCCCAACCGCGAAGTATCATGGATATATCTTACTAAACAGCAGGACAATTCAGTTAACTTGAACAGATTACCTTAACAACGAAGACTATAGTTCTTTTAACCCCTACATTTGCCTTTGATGACCTCACTGATCTAAATATTCACTTTGCTAGCAGAAATCCTGGGTTTGATTCCCACATAGCAAATTACTTGATATATAGCAAAGCATGTGAAAGTGATATTGAAAGGAGAGTGAATGCAGGGAATATGGTAAATGGTGCCCTGCGTGCTTCTATGAATAACCAAAGGGTGTCTCAAAGGACCAGACTGGCTGTGCATGCAGGTGTGTTGGTGCCAACACTTATGTATGGGAGTGAAAGTTGGGTATGGCAGAAAAATCACAAAAGTAAAATAAATGCGGTAGAGATGAGAGCGTTGAGAAGTATGAGTGGATTGAAACTGAGTGACAAAGTAAGAAATAGTGTGACAAGAGAACGTTGTGGTATAAAAGAAGACGTAGTGACTAAAATCGTGAAAGGTATGCTTAGATGGTTTGGGCATGTAGAGAGAATGAATGAAAGGAGACTGACAAAAAGGATTTATGAGTCAAGAGTGAATGCGAAAGTTGGAAGGGGAAGACCAAGGCGAACGTTCCTGAACCGAATCCAGGACATTTTAAATAGGGCCAAGTCAAGAGTACTCTAAACCGACGAACTTGTATGAAAGGTTTAATGAGAATGAAAGAAGCGAAGCAGATATGCAAGGATCCTGACAAGTGGAAAGACGGGGTTTTTCCCTACCCCTAATGGGAATACAATTACAATATTTTGTATTTGTATATATGTCGGAGTGCAGCAATCTGTGGAACGCTGGCGCCGTCTGTCTATCGGCGTGGGACAGAGCCATGTGTCGTCGGCTGGCGGCGGACTCGCTAGTTCTCGGGTGACGGTCCTCCGGAGCAGTCGACTATTGAAACTGTCGCGTTGCTAACTATTATTTATTATTGTTTAACTGATATCGGAAACATTAAGTGATTGAATATTACAATCTGAGTTAATTAATAAAGTGTTTGATTGCACCAACATTATCCAACAACCACGAGCATTTAAGATTAAGAATTCATAGTTGAAAGCAGTATTATTTGGGGAAGTATCTTTTTCATGGTCCCAACATAATTCTAGGGCTATCTGTTGGGCTCGCAAGTTCACGCAAGTTATCATCTCTTCGTATTTATTGGGTAGCGCATTAGAAGCAGGTAGATAACGTGAATAATACGGGTCGAACGAGGGACATTTTTGCACGTATCACGGATAAATATTGTGTGCCACAAGTCATAAGAGGAAACAGGGAACTGTCATAAAACTTTGTCAAATAAATAATAAAGTTATTTATTTAAAGCATGGAAGGTAAAGCAGCCTTCTAAAGTCCCACTATTGTGTACAGGTCTCCTCACTCAAAGAACAGAAGGTTATAAATCACAGAATACCATACTGCTCTCCTACAGATTGGCAGGCTACAAGTATCCTAAAATTATTCCCAGATACTCTATTACCTGCCTCATTGGTCTAGTGGTTAGCATGTCCGACTACAGACATGAGGTCNTACTATGCCTGCCAATCTGCACTGGAGCAGCGTGGTGGGTCTATGCTCTAAAAACCCTCGCTCCTCGGAGTGAGGAGGCCTGTGCCCAGCTGTGGGACGTTAGTGGGCTGCTACTTACTTACTCTATTATCTTGTCTTCGCTTGTCCGAGAAAAACATTTTATTGGTTTTCTTTAATAATGAGTAATCTGTCGAAACTGTCTGATGTAAAATAAGTTAAATACAGTCGATTGCCCAGCGGGTCAAATGACGCTAAAGTGGCTCTTGGGACTTAAATGTTCATGAAAGTCTACCAAATGTTATGATTTTTATGTTTGCTAATAGTTAAACTATGCAATTTCGAGAGCTGAGTTCTCAACGATGATACTCAGCTCTCGAAATTGTTGACGAGTACATATACCTGGGACATATAGTCTAGTTAGGTATGACCAAATTCGAGAAGGAAGTCAATCGCCGAATCCAACTCGGTTGGGCAGAGTTCGGGAAGTTACGCCAGATATTTTCGTCCGATATCCCTCAGTGCTACGGTTCTGAGACGTGGTCGCTGATTATGGGATGGGATGGAGAGGGCATGCTCGGAGTTTCTCTACGTAATCGAATCAGAAATGAAGAGATCCGTAGCAGAACCAGAGTCACCGACATAGTCCTACGAATCGCGAATCTGAAGTGGTAATGGGCGGGGTATATAGTCCGAAGGACCGATGGACGTTGGGGGTCGAAGGTGCTGGAGTGGCGACCCCGCACCGGACGGCGCAGTGTAGGCAAACCCCCCACAATGTGGACCGATGATATAAACAGGGTTGTCGGTAGCCGCTGGAGCCAGGCGGCGCAAGATCAAGCCTTGTGGACGTCATTATATGAGACCTATGTCCTGCAGTGGACGTCCATCGGTTGAAGCGACGACGAAGACGAAACTATGCAATGTTATCTTTTGTTTATGAAATTAAAACTGGTGTAGTGTCATGTTGCGCTAAACTTTGAGATGAAAAAAGTCCGTCTTGAATTTATAAGCTTATATCAAATGTTACCTCGCGGGTTTTCATGGTTGTTCACAATTCACATCACTTATATATTTAAAAACTGTTAGCAACGGTTACTTTGTAACTGATTTATTTTTAGTTTTTTCTATTGCCTAGTGTTATTGCTAATACGGCTAGATGGAGTTTGCTTCTAAGCTGCATTTTTAGTTGCCCTTTACTATTGATATAGGGTGTTACATGATCACGTGGAGGTATATCGAAACAGAAACGTGTACATGGATTTTGAACACGCACAGTCTTTGCTACGTGTCATTCAAATCGTAGTTCAGACTCAAGGAGTAAAACTATATTTCGCGCTGTCCCCCTATATTAACTTGTGGAACTCCGAAATTATGCAGCCTTTCTATCTTTTGGGGGAGTGCCAAACAGCATGAATTTAGATTTGGTGGGATTTAAAACAAGAGAGTGCGTATCTGACCATTTTGCTACAATGTTTAGATCAAAGTTGATTAGGTCTACTGCTGCTCGAGTTGAGACAGAACTAGCATATCATGTCAACTGATTTCAAAAGAGAGCCGCCAAAATGTGAATCAGTAGTTTACACGGACGATTTAAGGGTTATAAAATAATTTCTTAACCTTTCGCATTTGCTGGGAGAGATCGGTCTGCTTAATCCCCTGGAAACCTCCATTAATAAAATTAATAAATTTAATGATATATGATTTATATAGTGAGTAGGTAGCTTGTATTTGACTCCACACACACACACGCACACACACACACACACACACACACACACACACACACACACACACACACACACACACACACACACACACACACATTCACACACACACACACACACACACACACACACACACACACACACACACACACACACACA
>JACTOM010000939.1:45429-106505 GCA_015832385.1 Elymnias hypermnestra
CACATGTTCCATCTTTTGTAAATTTAGATCCCAAGTATACAAATTCTTTCACCTCTTCCACTTGTTCCCCATCTATCAAAATATTGCCATTCATCATAGATTCATCTCGTTCAAAAAGCATAACTTTCGTTTTGTTTACATTCACTTTCATTCCTTTCCCTTTCAAAGCTTCATTCATAATATTTAGCATCTCCTGAAGCTCGTTAGCGGATGACGCAAGTATTACTTGATCATCAGCGTAGAGTAAACATTTGATGAGTAATTCATTCATTCTTAACCCATACATACATTCTTTTAAATCTGTCAAACATTTATCCATGAAAAGGTTGAACAGCCATGGTGACGCAACACATCCCTGTCGAACACCTCTTTCGACAGGAAACCACTCCGTGTACGCTCCGTTTATTCTGACACAGGCACTAGAACCCTCATAGAGAGACTTCAATGCTTGGATCAGACAACCGCTCACCCCATACGTAGATAATGTTGACCACAGCTCATTCCTCACCACTCGATCATAGATATACCTAAATATACAATATAATTCATATATTACCTGTCTCACCGAACTTCGCCTGCGTCACATAATAAAGGTTATAATGATCCAACCTTACAAGGTAGACATATGCTGTCTTCAAACTTTTTTATAGAACTTTTAAAGGGGAACAATTCTGTCCAATATGATTTTTAAATAACTTTAACCGTTTACTCAGCGCACGCAGCGGAAGCTCTCAAAAGGAATAACACCAGATTTTGAAACATTCTTCATTGGCGTGGTGCTTCTATGGGTCTTAGCGTGATAATATATAGCCAACAGCCTTCCTTGATATATGCTATTAATATTAAAAGAATTTATTAAAATATAAAGTAAAGTATCTCTCGTTATTGCAACATTTTTCATTGTTTCTCAGCTGTTTTTAATCTCAACATGATGATATATAGCATATAGCTTTCCTTAATAAATGGGCTATCCAACACTGAAAGAATTTTTCAATTAGGAGCAGTAGTTCTTGAGTTTAGACCTTTCAAACAAACTCTAGTTTTTCTTTGAATTGCTGACATATTAGTACTTGACTATCTCATTTAATTGTAAGTGATGTAACAGTAATGAAGTCAATATTAAAAATAAGTAAATACGACATAAACAATTATAGTAAATTGCCTTTGACAGGGATTTATTTCTATAGAGGTGACAAGCTCCCCGAATAAAGGCGATCGGGAACGCTGAGCAATTCTTATTAACTATTGAAAGGGACCGAGTGAATGAATGGAGACGTTTCAGTTCAATCTCCGTCCCTTTTGATGAATGGATCCAATAACTAACAAATACACGGTAGCTGTAATATTTATCTATATATATAAAAATCAAAAGCTGGCCGTTAGTGGCTTATTGGTCTATTGGCAAACTTCCTCATTGGTCTAGTGGTTAGCATGTTCGACTACAGACATGAGGTCCTGGGATCCCGGGTTGGGCCAATACAAAAATTAATATTGAGTTTTCTATGAAGATTTTCTCAATATTTGCCCGAAGTTGAGAAGTTGGGGGTGATTCACCTCCGTGCCTCGGAGAGCACGTTACGCCGTCGGTCTTGCGCCTGATCTCTCTCTGGTCGTGTCGGATTCCCGTCACATCAGACTATGAGAGTGAAGGAATAGAGAGTGCACTTGTGTGCTATGCCTGCCAATCCACAGTAGAGCAGCGTCTCTCCTACGAATGAGGGGGCCTGTGCCCAGCAGTGGGACGTTAATGGGCTGCTACTTACCTCCTCTTTCTTAGTGGCTTATTTTGGTTTGGAACAATGCTTGGAATATATTTAAAACAATACATTTTAACAAGGTTGTCTGGAATAAATCGCTATTTTGCGTTTTCACCGCCTGTTGTACTTTAATTTCTCTTATATTTAAGTTTATTTTATTGTATATTATTATTGTTGGCGTGAAATAAAGTGTATAAATAAATAAAACAACAACATTCCCTTAGAAACTAACTGTCAAATATTTGATGTTAGTCCCGTCGTTTAGAAATAAATTGAAACCTAAAATAATAATAAAAGATCTTTATTTGACAACATCATCCCCACACTAGGTAATCCTGTAACGTGGGGTCCTGACTTTACCCAGTTCAATATATTTATAAATAGTTGTCGCTTTTGTTACAGCACTTAAATACCTAAATTAAGCTATAATATTAATTGACAAAACATGTATATTTATATATTTTTGCCATATGATTGTTCTATAAAAAGAACAGTGCTTCGGTTGAGTAATAGTCGTGTTATTTTTTTTTTAAATGAAATGTGGTGCTCGTCATAGGGCCCTATTTTTTTAAATCCAGTTCTGATGATGGCATCCATGAGAAAACCGGATAAGTGTTAAGTTGGACAAATGGACGAATAACTCAAGATCACGCCAACCGATTTCGATGATTCTTTTTTTATTGGAAAGTATATACTTCAAGGGTTGTTTTATGATAGACTCCGAATATAAGATAACGAAGAACTCTACTTTTTAGAGCATATTAATATTTGTAACAGTTTGTTTTGAAGGCGGTTCTTTTTTGTTAAAATTTTTATTTATTACGAAATCTAAAGACAAATGTTGATTTTTGAATGAAAAATGAATCCATGTTTTTAATATCGCCTAAACTATGTTAATATTATAGAGCCAAATAGTGTGTTTGCTTACCAGCTAACTAATAATTCGAAATGAGGAATTAGGTTACAATACGTTACGTTCCTGCCTGCCTCATTGGTCTAGTGGTTAGCATGTTCGACTACAGACATGAGGTCCTGGGTTCGAGTCTCAGGTCGGGCCAATTCAAAAACCAATATTGAGTTTTCTATTAAGATTTTCTCAATATTTGCCCGAAGTTGGGAAGTTGGCGGTGTGATCCACCCCCGTGCCTCGGAGAGCACGTTAAGCCGTCGGTCCTGCGCCTGATCTCTCTCCGGTCGTGTTGGATTCCCGTCACATCGGACTATGAGAGTGAAGGAATAGAGAGTACACTTGTTGTGTACTATGCTTGCCAATCCGCAGTGGAGCAGCGTGGTGGGTCTATGCTCTAAAAACCTTCGCTCCTTGGAGTGAGGAGGCCTGTGCCCAGCAGTGGGACGTTAAAGGGCTGCTACTTACTTACTTTACGTTACGTTACGACCAATAAAAGCGAAGCATCATGAGGGTATCTTGCGAAAAACATGAAAAATTATTTTCGAGAACTTCCGTTGCGTGCGCTGAGCAAACGCTTAAAGTTAAGCAGTAATTATGTATGACGGATTTGTTCCTCTTTAAAAGTTCTATAAAAAAGTCCTGACCAACATGTATCTATCTTGTAAGGTTGACTCACTATAACCTTCGTTTTATGACGATAAAAATTACGTCACAATCTCTTATGGCAGATGAAATTAAACGCTAACTAAACTTGCATTTTGAACATTTTGAGGTTTTTTTTTAAAATCTTGATGATTATATCACCTCATTTATCAATCTAGATCATCTTCTTTTTAAATCATATAGCTATTTAATCACATTACTAGAAAAGGTAGAACAGTAATAAATAATTTACCTTTGAAACACTCTCTTACAAAATTAGGATTTTATACATGACTTTTTATACGTAGAGGCCGTCGATATATTAAATGGAGATATTATACCATTAAAATAAAATATATAAATAAAAGATAATAATATATATATCATATAATATAGTATTAGAATGAAATAGTATATTATTATTTTTATTGGTAATAATTCAATATAATTGACTTTTCTTATTTTATTGTAATTTTTAATTGAACTATTTATAAATTAATGTAATGGCATGAATTAATTGTAACGTTATCATCTAAGGTAGTAGAATAAAGGCTTATTTTATTTTATTTTATTATACCATTATAAAATCTGATAATATCTTAGTATTATACATTTTTAATATAGATTTCAGATGCAAATACAAGGAGACATTTAGCTAAGTTGTTTGCAAAGTTTTTAAGGTAAATAAGTGGTTTTTATTTTATTTTCGATTAATAAAACTATAGATAACGACGTGAAAGAGACTGAATTTCTTCGTTATTGGAACTATACCTCGCAAAGGGTGAAGATTGAAGAGAAACGGGTCTTTTCAATGCTTCGTATCCATTCAGCGGAGTTAATAAGAACTGCCCTAAGCGTCTCCGATCCGCTTTGACCTGAAACTTATGTGGATACAAAGGTCGGATTTGGAGTATAATCTTTAAAGGGGGTTCCCCCTAACGATCACACGTTGTTGTTAGATGCAACTTTATTGATCACTACTAAAAACTAGTTGATTTAACCCGCTTCGTTCGAATAAAGTCTTAAATCTTTACTCAGTATAAAATGAAGTCGCTTCCGCTGTTTGTTCGCTTATATCGTTTAAGTTATGCAACGGATTTAAAATGAAACCCAGCAGTAGATAGAGTGATTCAAGAGAAAGTTTTATTTGTATAAAACATACATATTATAATACAAAAAAGTCGAGAAATTCATAGATTTGTAATGTAATGTCGTAACAAACATATTATTGTGCGCTTTAATCGCAAACACTGGCTAAACCTTACGAGATAGATCAAATTAATGTTCTACGAAATTATATATCATAAAATGATCGATAAAAAAGTTCACAAAAGTATATATTTATCTCTAAAGGATAACCCACAGTAACCAATTTTAACTTTCAAATATTACAAAAAGTATGTGTTATTTACCAAGCTATTTTATACAATATAGCATTATTCATTATCAAATTGAATCCATTATAGACATTGTATATTTCATGTTGATCAAAACTGTGCTTAAAATCATTCATTTAAAATGAATATCTTAGAAGATATCAGAGATTTAATCAACGGAGGCATAGCGGCTAGGGTGCCGTACGTTTCACTCCAGTTATCAGTGTAGCATAGTTATTTAAGTTACTGATCCGTAAGTATGTGATCGTTTTATGAAAATAAAATGGCAATAGTGTGTTATCCTTAAGAGATAGATAGTGTTCGCCGCGGACTTTTTTGTAGATTTATAAATGAGGAATTATTTTGCCATACACCATTTTGTCGTATCTTTTAAGGATCAGTCAGTTTTTACGATAAAAGCTTCCAGGAGGCTTCATTTTTTCCGACACTTCTAACCAATAACGTTATAATTCTAACAATTTACATTAAAAAAACCTTGAATTATATACATAAATTATCCTAAAAAAATTTCTATCTATCAGTGAAAAGTTTTTGAAAATCCGTGCAGTATTTTTTAAGTTTTTCGCAAACAAACAGACAGACAGACGCCATCTATTGACGTCGTTGGTCGGAGGAAACCTTTCGTTGGAGGGCATAGTTGGTGCAATGCTCACCGGTGATAGGGAATGGAGGGCAATGGGTTCCTTCTGTGAAAGTGCTATTTCGCTGAAGGAGGCACATGAGAGGCTCAGGGAGAACGCTGTGGACGCTCCTTTACTTCGGCGCAGGAGGTCGGGAGGCAGGAGGCGTAGATTTGTTCAGAGGATTCTTCCAGAGTGCCAGGGTAGATTGCGTCTCGATGCTGTCAAGTGAGAGATGTTGGGCGGAAGTGGCCCTCTTCTACGAGACTGTAATCTCGCTAAAGGAGGCCCACGAGCGAGATAGAGAGAATGCAGTAGATGCTCCTTCTCACTGCCGAAGGAGGCGGGATACTAGGCGGCGCTTGTTTGCGCACCTGCTCCCACCTCCATGAATCCTCAGTCGGACTCATCTAGGGCACCAGGGAAGAATGCGCAAGCTGAACCTCTGGTGTCTCACTTACGGATGAAGAGGGTTCCGCTGGGTTTTAGTGGGTATTGCGAAGTCTCTTCCCTCGCTGAGTCCTGACACACTCCTGACCCATTCTGGTCAGGACAAGTGCGTAAAAGCATTTCCCAGCGCAAAAAAAGGTAGATTGCGTCTACCGATCCTCTGGTACTCCACAAAAGGATGCGGAGGGTATCGCTGGGTTTTAGTGGGTATTCTGGTTTACTAGCGAGTCCCACACTCCTGATAAGGTGCATAAAGGCAATTCCCAGCGTAAAAAAAAAATACAGACGCGGAGGAAGGTTTTGTCTCTAGTTGCACTATAAAATACAACTGTTATAAATTTTTTGTCTGATATATTATATAGAGTAATACTTTAAAGATAAATATATGCCATCATAGACATTTTCGTAGATCTATAAAAAGGGAATCACACTACGATTCCAACAATTATCCTTATATTTCTAACAATTTCCAATAAAACCTTGAACTATTATACACATAAACCTTCCTGAAGAATTGCTCTATCTATTAGTGGAAACCTCACGGAAATTCGTGAAGTAGTTTTTTAGTTACAGACAGAAAGATACGATGACGCATACTTAGAACATACGATAGAGCAAAAACATCTATATTAGCGTATAAGTTGAAGGTTTCAAATGAAGCGTTTTATTGTCCTTCATCTAGGGTATTTAACGATACTTTATATTTCTCATAATTATGTAAATATCATAATCAGGTCCTAATCCTACTAGCTGTTCCCCGTGGTTTCGCCCGCGTCCTTCCCAATCCAGTGGTAATACAAGGAAGCCGGTTCCAAATGGACGTTTACATCGCGAAAAATGTCACTATTTCATTTCAATTAAATCGTGCGTATAGTTTTGAAGGTCTGTTATATCCGGTCTCCTTGAAAATGTGAGAAAAACCTGTTCTTTGTGAGCATTTAGTCACGAATATATATGTGCTGAATTTTAAGTCAATCCGGTTAATCGATGTTCGGGAGATCACGCAGTGTGATAGTTTTTCGCGTATCACCAAACCTGTGGGAATATGGAGAAGCCCATTCCCACTGAGCGTCTACGTCGCGAAAAGGATATGTATACCCAATTTCAAGCAAATCAAATCAACAGTTTTAGAGATCTGTCAGTGTATTGTTTTTCGCTTATATATCCCGATTGCGTAGGAAAATTTTGAAACCCGTTATTAGTGAACATCTACATTGGGACAGTATTACCTGTACCAATTTTCAAGTCAATCGGACTTATACTTTCAAAGATATTGAGATAAGTAAGTGATAAATGGATCAGGTAAGTAGTAATCTTTTAACGTCCCACTGTTGGGCACCGACCTCACTCATAGAAGAGAGGGTTCCAGAGCATAAACCCACCACGCTGCTCCACTGCAGATTGCCAAGTGTACGAAACTTAGCTTGATAGTAAAACAAAAACGTTAAATTATGCAAATTTTAATTATCTTAGTCGTGTTTCCTTCTGTACTTTGAATATATCTCGCGTAGATATTTCAAAGAATCCTCAGTATATAAAGGCGACATTGAAAATTCCTTATCGATAACAAGCGATTGAGGCATTGATTTATTTGCCGGATACCACTTCATAGGTAATAGACTCGAAACCTCATGAGTTGGGTCCCTGAAAAGTTACAAAAATATAGCAATTCATTATAAAATAAAACGCTCCTGAAGTACAATTTGGTAGATACTGGTAAGTATGGCTGCCCATTACCGTCCCACTGCTGGGTACAGGCTTTCTCACTCATAGGAGATAGGGTTTTTAGAGCAAAGACGGCACTCACTGCTTCACGGCTGGTGGCGGACGGCACACAGGACGAATGTTTTCATTCTAGAAGAGCTAAAGGTAACTCAAAGGCTTTTCAGGACATATCTAAAGCGCATACTACAGTTCTTTGGACATACCTATAGAAACTCATTTTGACTGGAAGGCAAAAGACCCAGAAGAAGGACAAAACGATGATCCTATCTAGTAGTGGAAAAGGTGGATACCAAAGCCAAGCAGGCAATTCACATAGCTACCGATCGGCAGAGATGGCACAACCTGCTTCAGGAGGACTATTATGATGCTAAGCATTGAGCTACGACTAGAGGTGGAATCGAATTTAAACTTGATACTGGAAGTAGCAACCCATTAATTTCCCACTGCTGAACACTCATAGGAAAAAGGGATTTAGGAAAGAATACACTCATAGGAAGAGCATAGACTTACCACGCTGTCCCACTGCGGGTTGGCACTCTCATAGTTTCATGGGACTACAATCTAAAACAATCGGAAAACGATCAGGCGCAGGATCGATGGCTTATGCCCTCTCCGAGGCACAGGGGTGAAGCATACCACCAATAACACAACTAAGGACATATACTGGAAATTTGTAATCAGAAAACTCAAAATTAATTTTAGAATTCGCCCAATGAGACTCGAACCCAGGACCTCATGTCTATTGTGGAACATGCTACACAAATGAGGCAGCCTAGACCAATGAAGCAGTCAGGACACCAATATGAAGACAGTTTTAATAATTAATAAAAGACTACTCAAAATTTTGTAATAACGCAGGCAGTAGAAGCATCCTCAGCGTCACCTACTGGTGGCGTTGATCGGTGGGAACCTGTCATTGGGAAGCATTGTAGGTGTGATGCTCTTCAGCGAGAGATGGTGGGCAGAAGTGGCCTTCATTTGTTAGACGGTAGTCTCGCTGAGGAAAGCCCATGATATAGAGAGAGACCTACCTCCTTTCGCCTCCGTGAATCCTCTGTCGGACTCATCTGGAACACCAGGACATAATGCAAAAGCCGAACACCTGGTGCCTCACTAATGGATGAAGAGAGTTCCGCTGGGTTTTAGTTTATATTGCGAGACCTACCATTGCCAAGTCCCAAACTCATAACAGGTCATCAGTTAGGGTTAATACGTAAATTGAATTTCCCAACGCCAAAAACTAATTCGTCCTAATTAACCTTTTAAATAGTACATGTTTATGAGACAAAGCTAATGGTTATGCTCACCCATACTTAGCAAAGTTGGTCCACATGGTCGTCATCTTATTTATCATATCACTTTCAAATAATACAGGTAACAGCGGTTGCTTCATCAAATAAAATATATCATCAGCATGAGTTGCTCCAGTGAACCAGCACAATCCTTTGAAAATAAGGGAGAATTTAAGAACATTTCTCCATCCAGAGTAACTAAATATATAACTGTAAACAGGTTTATCATTAGTCTCCAAATATAATTCAGTTTCTTGCAAAACTGGATATGTGAAGTGAACTTCTCCGTGTAATCTGGCCAAATGTGACAAATTTTCATAAGATATGTTTCTCCCGTTCATATAAAAATTTTGCAGTCTTCGAGCGATCTCATCTCTGACAATATCATTGGGTAAAACCAAATCTTTGGGCAGTGATTTATTAAATTTTATTTTAGGTGCTGTCGTAGAATTTTCGATAGCTACGATGAAAAATCCTTCTCCATTCGTGCGACCTATTATCGTAGGAACTTTGTTATAATTTCCATTTGATAATAAATTAAACGGTATGTCAGTCAAGAATGGCTCCTCTCCTGGTATTAAATTTTCTACACAAGGCGTATGCAGTATTTCAGAAACTATCACGTTACCTTCTTTTCTTGGGACTCTAGTTACAATTATCTCTTCGTCCGTCTTTTGTAATAATATGTTATATATTTCATATGGATCTTCTGTAGAATATCCCATAGTTTTTGTAAGTAGACCTGCCATAAATATTGGTCTGAACTGTAAGACCCAAGGGCAAAGAGATGATCCGCTTTGCAAAATTGCCTTATGAAATAGCCCTTTTGACATTGGAGAGAGAATATGGAAGGATACAGAAGTACCACCAGCGCTCATTCCAAATAGAGTCACATTATCTGGGTCCCCACCGAATGCTTTAATATTCTGTTGAATCCATTTCAAAGCTGCTACTTGATCTTTCATTCCAGCATTACCTGGAGCTTCCTTTATTCTCAAACAAAGGTATCCTTGAATGTTCAGCCTATAATTAAAAGTAACTACAATTACTCCTTTACTAACTAAATAGTCTGCACCATACAAAAAATTTGAAGATGACCCTTCATAAAATCCCCCTCCGTGTATAAACGCCATGACTGGATATGTCGAAGATGACGTTGCATCAGGTGGTGTGTATACGTTAAGAATTAAACAATCTACTTGTCCGTTGATTATGTTGTATCCTAAATTTTGAGGACAACGTATATGTTCGTCAACAGCTTCATAAACACCTTGCCATGATGGTGCTGGACCTGGACCCTTAAAATAAGTTAAATTTCAATAGATTTTAATGGTATAGAAAATACAATCAACGTTTTACATAGCATCCTTATCAACTTCAACTCCTAGATCGAATATATTTCCATACAAAAATTCATCAAAATCAAGTTCAGCTGTTTAGATCTCATAGCCTAACAGTCAGACTGGTAGATTTACAAGTTCATTTATAATATCAACATAAATCTAATTGGTATCATTACAAACTTCTTCTTGAATGACGTTAAAAGAAATATGATGTCTAAAATCTTTAATATCGTTTATATTTTATGCATCGTTAAATTTTAAACTGAAAGTATTATTGGAACGGATACCTGAAATCGATGCTCTGGAAGTGTTGCGTAGGGTATTGACAAATATTGTCTGTGGGAACCATCAGGTGCATATATCCCACGCAGCCATCCTCCACGTACTCGTACTGGCATGGTGGGTTGCCTAACGAATCGTGTGGCCCAAAGTGTCCAAAGCACTAACCATTTGGCCTTCATTTTATATAGCAAATGTATCAATTCAAATGAAGCCACTTGTTTTAATAATTTCTTTTGTATTTATGTTGTCAGTAATCATTTTCAAAGTACCAACATCAAAAATACAATGGCGAGCTAATCTCATGTGTATTATAATGATTAAATCATCAATATATTTACGTTTATCTCATATTCTTTATATTTAATAAATATAATTGAAAAATACATAAAAATTACAAAAATATTATGGAATAAACAATTTTTTACATTTTTTATCTTTCTGTATGTTTGGTCCCGTTAATCTCTGAAACGGCTGGCCTGATGTTAATGCGACTTTCAGTAGCAGACAGTTTATGTCATAATAAGTAATTAGGCTGGAATTATCTTGCAATAAAAAAACATCCGGAATTACGCGTGGAGTTAGATATCTCTAATGTGCTAACATTTATATAATAAGATTTAAGTTAATTTTTTAAATTATTTCTACTATTAAAATTTAATGGACACATAAATCACTTCACGTTTTATAATTTCATTTGCGTCGACCACGATAATGTGTTGGTTTTTTTATTTATGAAACAAAAACTTTGAACACCTTTTTACGCAAAATGCGACAACAGAGGAGTACGTAATTCCACACACTTGTTGTTTATATAGATAAGAAAGGCACAATTATAACCTTTTTTCAAAATTATGCATAAAAAATACATTAAATCAATAAAAAACACATTACACACACCACCATGCATTTGACACACATATAAATCAATCAACACGCTTCTGTCAATCTGACAGTTACGTCAAACGCAATAAGGTTACATTAAAAGAGTATTTATTGTCAAAAGCAGTAAGGAGGTCACATTAGAAAAGTTACTATGGTAGTTCAGTTTACTTAAAAATTATGATGTTTTACGACTATAACAAATAAAACAATAAAAGAATTATCAAATTCGGTGAAGCCGTACACACGCGATGCCACGACAAGCAACAGGGACTGATTTTTACATTTTTAATGATAATAGAACCTTTATATAATAATTAAAATTAAATATGGTCGATTTTAACCATTAGACGATCACTAGCTAAAATTAACACGACAAGTGTTTAATCTTACACCGTTAACATTAAAATTGTAAGTTTTAAAATTATTATCTTTAGATCTTCACATAATTATTGTGGATGAATATTTTAGCATGCATCCTAGCATGTAATTTTTTGCCTATTGTGTCCAACGAGATTACTTAGATTGCATATAATCTAAACTAATATTATAAAGAGGAAACATTTGTGTTCCCGTATGTTTGTAACGTTTTCACACAAAAACTACTGGGCAAATTTAAAATATTTTTTCACCATCAGAAAGCTGCATTTTCACTGAGTAACATAGACTATAATAGTTTCTAAAAAAAATAGGGATCTCAAATAAAAATGCATTAATGTAACCCAAGGTGTGAAAAAATTGGTCATAAATATCTGTCATCGCGTTCACTGTGGAAACTATTGAAAGTAGAACAACAAAATGTTCTACAATATTATAGAACGTATTAAAATCTACAAAAAAGTTCCAGATTCTGTATGTCCAACTACTGTAGTTATGCCACTATAACTACTTTTTTGATTTTTTAAAGTTAATAAAAGCCGACAATAATCAAACCATATTATTAATACTTCTGTATTACTCCATATCATGTTGAATGATATTTTATTAAAGATCATTTCAATACGTGTAAAATACTTTTTGGATTATCAATATCGGATATTTCATTCAAAAGATATAACGAATTTAAAAATGTCAGTCTAAAAAGAATAATGTATCGCGAGTCGAACTTCAGTATGCAACTGTCGTGTAAAGAGAAGTTCTGAGACAATAAAGTATTACAAATAAATCTCTACTCGTATATTAAAGAAGAATGTGTTGAATTTTGTTTTTTTTTTTATTTTTAACAATTTATATTAATCAAGGTACATATTACAGGACCTATTTTTAAAAAATCTTTTCAATACCTGTTGAGTATCTTTAAATTAACTATTGTCCGATGTTCGATATATATCTACACTAATATTATAAAAAGGAAAGATTTGTATTATTGTATGTAACGAATAAACTCAAAAAGCACTGGACCGATTTTAAATATTCTTTTTTCATTAGAAAGCTACATTCAGTACTAGATTACTATAGAAATTCCTATTAATACCAACCGAAGGTGTAAAAAAATTAGCCATAAAATGTCGTATGCGATACGCTGTGAAGAGTATTAACGATAGGACAAAAAATGTTCGACAATATTATAGAACATATCAATATCTACAAAAAACTTCGCCAGACCATATGTCTCACTATTATAGTTACGTCACTATAACTACTTTTTTACATTTAACAAATTTATAGAAATGCCGATCAAAATTAGACCGTGTTATCCATACCATTTATATTATTTTATTCAAATAAATAATTTCATATTCAAGATCGTCTCAATACCTGATTATTACTTTTTGAATTATTGAAATCGGATATTCCATTCAAAAGATATCGTGAAATTAAAATACATACCGGCGGCGGCTGCCACGCAGCGCATCGAGTAACTCGACAAGAGAGGGGCAGTGCGGGAGAAGGGGGAGCACCGTTATGAACTAGGTAGCTGGTCGGCTCCTTACGCAGTGGACGCAAGCGACATTGAATATTTCGAGTTTTTTTTAAATATATTTTTAGGTACAAATAAGTGAAATTTCCACTACTACGAGATCGGCATCTACACGGATAAAACCGCGGAGCATTGCGAGTAATATATATTGACTGCCTCGCTCACGCAATTTCTCGTGTACTAGTTTCGATGTACTCGTAGTCCAATGTTGGCTTCCCAGCAGGGCAGATTTAGGCAACCACTGCCTCATTGGTCTAATGGTTAACATGTTCGACTACAGGCATTAGTTCTTGGGTTCGAGTCCCGGATCGGACCAATTCGAAATCGATATTGAGTTTTCTATTAAGATTTTCTCAATATTTGCCCTAAGTTAGGACGTTGACGGTGTGATCCACGCCCGTGCCTTGGAGAGCACGTTCAGCCGTCGGTCCTGCGCCTAATCTCTCTCCGGTCGTGTCGGGTTCCCGTCACATCAGACTATGAGACTGAAGGAATAGAGAGTGCACTTGTGTATCTGCCAATCTGCACTGAAGCAGCGTGTTGGGTCTATGCTCTAAAAACCCTCTCTCCTATGAGTGTGAAGAACCGTGCCCAGCAGTGGGACGTTAATGGGCTGCTACTTACCTTCCTTACCTTATTGTTCTCACTTGTCCGGATTTGTACTAGTCCTAGAACTTCTGGGCAATCCCCTATGAGAATTAAAGGCGTGCCTCTTGATAGATCTAAAAGATCAGGACTCTACCTAACTTCGTAAGGAGGATCTCGAATTGCCAAGGAGGCATCTTGTCCACATTTAGAACAATGGCTTACGGCAGCAGAGAGACTTTCATTCAGACTTGTGCTAAAGCTGGACATGGGTGTTATGGTACTTGTAGCATAGTGAAGAGCTATCTCTCTGCCATCAGTTGATTTGGCGGACACTGTAGCCAAATCTTCGGCTGGGGAACCATAGCGATATCTTGTGGTGGTGTTGATCGGAGGGGATCTAATGCTGTCAAGGATCCGCTAGCATAGCGGGAGGCAACCATCCCGTATGATTTTTTGCCCGAGGAAGATGTCTAGGTAAGGAGGCATTGCCTCGAGGCCCGCACCCCTCAACTCTACGCAGTTGAGAAGAACCCAGGACGACTCGAAGTATAGTAGACGCAATACTTGACAGTATAGTAGAAGTTGCAGATGCCAGTTTGATCAACCTCGTAAGGTTTGTTGTTGTTGTTGTTTACGATTTAATCGCACTGAAATATATTTGGTACGTCATTATAAATCTAAGGTAACAGACAGCGGTAGTGACTTCATTTTGAACTATGGTAACTGTCAATGATGAAATTAATATGTATATTTAATAGTAACGTTTTACCCACGTAGAAACCCATGTCGTGGAAAGTCTACTAAGTCGGACTATAGATTTATTTTCGTTACCATAATAGTTTCTTTTCACTTAGTTTTTAACTTCTGGGACTTTTCGTAAATATTAATACGTTCTATAATATTGTAGAACATATTTTTTGTTCTATCATCAATAGTTTCCCCAGCACACGCGATGTCAAATTCTTTGTGGCCAATTTTTGCATACCTTGGGTTACATTCAAGAATTTTATTAGGAATATCTATTTCTTTTGAAAAATTAATACAGTGTATAGTGAAAACATTTTTGAAATCATTAAGCATTGCATTGAAAAGCATTAAATACAAAAGAATAAATATTTCCGTTTTATAACATAAGTTTAAATGAAATTATTGTGTGCAAATTACTGGATTTGACGATGCTTTAAAAATTTATGCCACTTTTTTTTTATTGTTGTCAAAGTACGTGAGAACTACGGACAGGGGGTGTAATAAAACACATTGTATTGTAAAATATATATTACAAATTTACTCAGACAAAATTATAATAAGAAATAACAATGATAAAATATAAATTAATTATATACCCTCGTGACCGAATCTCGAATGGAGCAGCCAATACATATTAGCCACCTGAGCAAGTTTTGCTAGCAGAAGTCCAGGGTTAGATCCCTGATAAGATGAATTTAGACAATTTGTCTGAGTTTGGACTAATGGTAGCTTTCATCCGTGGTTAATTATCACCTTACAAGCAATGACAAATTTTTAACAAAAGAGCCACGACGACAACGTTCTCAAAGTTAAAAGGAACAGCTACAGCACCATCTATGACTTATAACGATAACAGTCATAAAGCCACGTCATTTGCTAGAATAAAAGTATCTTATATGACCAAACATGTCAGTCATTTTTCCGACGATACTTGGAGTACACTTGACGTATATACTTCAAAGAATCACTGTACCAAAGAGGAGCGACTGAAAAATCCTTGTCTATGACTAGAGATTGTGGGTTGGCCTTGTCCAGTGGAAGCCACTTCATTGGTAACACGTCCGTTATATTTGGTGTGGGTTCCCTGAAAGTCCATTAAAGTTATTGAAATTTAACATTACTGTTTGCTTCTTTATAAGAAAAGCTGGCAAACGTGCAGATGGTTTAAAAAGCCCTTTCCCTCCCCTCGATTTAAGGGCCCTTTATACTATTTCATGCTGGTTTTCTGTGTCAGTACTTCCATCATCATTCAACCTAATTAAATCAGTCAGTGACTAAATACACCAGAATTCTACCGCTGCTTAACTCAATTTGACATTATCAGTATCAGCTTCGGCTTTATCCTAATTTTTTATCTGCAATTTTTCAATTACCATGAATTCTTTTTATATAAAGTTCGACAACATTCACACTCCTTTTTTTTTCTTAAAATATCAATTTTCAAATATCCTTTCTTTCCTAATATCTGGTACCTATCAACTATTTATTATAATTAACCAATACGTACCCATACTTTGCGAAATTCGTCCACATCGTTGTCATCTTATTGATCATGTCGTATTCTAAAAACTTTGGCATAAAAGGCTGTCTGAATATATAAAAAAGTTCTTCTGCATGTGTTGCTCCTGGTACACTACTTAAGATCTTTTTGAAAGCCATTTTTATAATATTTCTCCAGCCATAATAACTGAAAACATAACTGTACACTGGTTTCTCGCTTGTATTCAGATAGAGTTCTATTTCTTCTAATGATGGATATGTCACGTAAAGTTCTCCGTGCAATCTCGATAAATTTGCTAAATTCGCATGAGGAGGGTCTTCATCTCCAATGTAAAATTTCTGCAAAGTTTTACTGACAATTTTCTTTTCTTCGTCTGAGGGTATGTGTAAATTTTTTGGTAACGATTTTTCAAATTCAATTTTAGGGATCGTTGTATCATTTTCCAAAGCTGCAAATAGTAAACCTTCTTCATTACATGTCCCAATCATCATCGGGACGTTGTTGTACTGGCCTTTCGACAATACATCAAATGGAAGATCAGTCAAAAATGGTTCATCTTCCTCTAATGTATCTTCAACACATGGGCTATATAGTAATTCGGAAATAATAACATTACCCTCTCTTCTTGGTACTCTTGTTATGACTAGTTCTGCATCTGATTTACTCATCAATGTTTTGTGAAGCTCATATGGATCTTCTGCTGTATACTGCATTACCTTTGTTAATAAACTTGCCATATAAACTGGTTTAAACTGTAAAGCCCATGATGCAAGTGAGGAACCACTTTGCATTATAGCCTTATGGAATAACCCTTTAGACATAGGAGAAAGAATGTGGAAGGAAACAGATGCTGCACCAGCACTTTCACCAAAAATTGTAATATTGTCTATATCTCCTCCAAATGCTTTAATATTTTTACGAATCCATTTTAATGCAGCGACTTGATCTTTTAAAGCAGCGTTTCCAGGAGCTTCTTTTGTTCTCAAACAAGCGAAACCTTGGATATTAAGTCTATAGTTGATAGCGACTAGAATAACTTCTTTATCTACCAAATAATCTGGACCATATATAATAGGAGTACTTGAACCATCGTAAAATCCTCCACCGTGAATAAAAACCATTACAGGATATTTAGAACTAGACACAGCATTAATTGGTGTGTGTACATTAAGAATTAAACAATCCTCTCGACCAACGAAAATGTGTCTTCCTATTCTTTGGGGACATTTCACGTTTTCTTCTATTGCTTCAAAAGTACCTTGCCATGTAGGTGTCGGTCCGGGAGCCTACAAAATTTTAATATCTTTATTAATATATTATGTTTTAGAGTTAACCTGAAATTCTCCAATTCTATTACTCCTATTATAAATGCGATATTTCTTTGTGGAGCGGCAGCGCAGAGGAGGCCACCGTCCATGTGGCGGTTAGATATAAGGAAGAAGGAGAATTTAGCGAGGTGGCCGCGTAACGTGTGATACTGATGGAGGGAGAAAGGAATCGCGTGCACGTACTGGAGTATCAAGCTCTTCTACTCCTTCCCGAAGTAGGGTTGTGCACGGGCGTGGTTGCGGCGGTGAAATGCACTATCACAACACTACACGGCCAGCGGGTCACTTCTTCGATAGTTCATGCTGTTATATCTTCTAGACGAAGATATGAGCGGAATTTTTTGCGAAGATATCAGCGGTAGGCGAACACAACTTGTCGCAGCGAAAGCGTAAGCGAGTATATGCACGCGAGGAAAAAGGTAGGGTACTTTCGGAAAAGATTATGTTACGTGGTACCATCAAAATATAAAAACCATACTACCGCCAAAAGTGGCGTCACCATTTCATTGTTTCGATCATAAACGGTTAGTCTTTGATTATACCTGTCAGTAATAGCTTTTACTTCAAAATAATATGTAATATAAGCAGATTTGAATGCGAATTCACCTTTGTAAAGGAAGTTCAAGACGCTAACTGGAATTAGAAATGCAACGCTTTTGATGATTGGATGTTTGTCACTCTTTCATGCAAAAAAGTACTATATATTTATTGGAATAATAATAACTCAAAAACTATTCGTAGACTATGAGCTAAATCTTTTTAACAGTTTTGGTTTGATTAAATCAGAAGCATCCTATCTCACAGCCTTTCACATTTATTATATTAGCAAGATTGATTTGCATGGAGGGCTAAAACTGAGTTTCGGTTTAATTTACCTGAAATCTTTTACTTGGATGTGTGGCGTAGGGTATGGAGAGGTAGCTTTTATAGAAGCCATCGTGCGAAACAGAACCTCGTAACCAACCGCTCTCGATTCTCACGGGCACAGTCGGCTGTCTCACAAGCCTCACTGCCCACAGTGACCATAACACCAACCAATGTTTCTTCATAGCCTTAAAGCACCTAGAAACATAGAAGTGTTGCATCAAGCTCTAAGAACTCTTTTGAATTGTCATTACTCTGTCTGTTCGTAACGAATCTACTACCAGCTCGGAAAGTTTCTTTTACGGGTAAGTTATTTTTATATCCCTTAAATCTTCATCTTTATTATATGCATTTTTGTCTAAATGTTATAATTGTTCAGTACTACTTGTCTCTTCTGGAGATTCGGAAGAACCAAAGTCACCGACATAGTTCTACGAATCGCGAACCTGAAGTGGCAATGGGCGGGGCACATAGTCCGATGGACCGATGGACGTTGGGGGCCGAAGGTGCTGAAGTGGCGACCCCGCACCGGACGCCGCAGTGTAGGCAGATCCTCCACAATGTGGACCGTTGATAAAGAGGGTCGCTGGTAGCCGCTGGAGCCAGGCGGCTCGAGATCGGGCCTTGTGGACGTCATTACGTGATACCCATGTCCAGCAGTTGACGCCCAACGGTTGAAGCGACGACTGACTTATCCTGGGGCCTTCAAACTACTCGCGATTGACTTCAAAATTGGCACAGGCTTTCACTGGAGTTCTATACTCCAATGATCCAATTTTTATGAAATTTTGTGAGTATGTGAGGTCGTAGAATTTCTCATACTCACCCACCCACCCCNCCCCCCCCCCCCCCCCCCCCATTTTAATCATGACACAAAGTTACGCTAATTAGCTAGGCTAGTTACTGTATAAAAACGAAAGTGCTTCGAGCACAAGACTGAAGTAAAATGTAATATCTCCCTCGCAACTGTCGTTCGCTTCGCCCGATCACACTTTTCGTGACGTTCTCATCACGCATTCCTCAAATAACTCACCAAGTTAAGCATAAAGTTTTACTTCAAACTAAACGGATCAAAATACTAACTTACTGTATTTGTTTTAAGTACACATTTCACATCCACAATAACTCACTGTTTAAAGAATTTTTGACACTTTTTCAATTCATGTCAATGTGTATAAATAAGTGTGTTGGGTTTAAAATTTGAAATAAAATTATTTTATAATAAAGGATTTAGTACATTTTAAGCCAATAAGTGTCAGTTGGGTCTTTACTTTACTCAGTCACAGTTTACTAGAAAAAATCACGGCAAAACACTTGTATATAAGATGAATTTAACATAAAAATATATTATTGAATTTAATTCATTATAGGCCAGAGAAGTTTCACTTTCGTTACGCGTACACTGATACACGCACTTTTTTTTTAATTTTACTGATATTAATACTGATTTTAATAGGAATTTCTATAATTTTTGTTAAATTACTTTCGTATTTCGTTACACGTGACAAGTTATCCAGCCAGCGGTCAGGGTTACGTTTGCTAATGTGAATACATCAGCGAGACAGCGTTCCTCGACCAAAGGTTTAATTCAAGGTTATATTTATCTGTATACTTATCATTGTTCCGCAATTCCTTGTGCGATAATAAATATTTTATCGTGTGTCAAATTTCAGTAGCATAACTAATATTATGAGACCGTTTTCGTTTGAGTAAGCTGGTGAATGCGCGACGAGAGCGTTACGAAAAGTGTCAACCGACGGCGTTTTACTTCAGTTGTGTGGTCTAAACCACACCGTTGTTTTTTATTTTTCACTTCAACCTATGGACATCCATTGCTGGACAAAGGTCTCACGGAATGATGCCCATAAGGCCCGATACTCCAGTCGAAGCTACAGCGGCTACCAGCTACCCCTCTATATATCATCGGTTTCTTGAAAACCTCCTCGGTAGCGTCTCGTGCCTGGAGTGGTTCGGCAACTCAGGCAGAACATACCAGTGCCAAGAAATCGATCAATTCGGAGCTGCCAGAGTCTCCACCCTGACAACTAACGACATTATAACCCTCGCAGCCGTTGCAGTTTGGTTATCGCTGCAGACCCGATGAATGCCACTGTGAACAGGATCAACCCACTCACGGGTTCTTTCGGCAGTCTCCTCTTTGCGTAGGACATCTTAACAAAAGGAGACCACCACCCTCCACAATCCTTAAGCATCGCTGCAACTTGCTTGCTTGTACCGAGAGATCTAGTCCGATTTTATTCACCACTTTTTCACATTATTCGTTCCGAGTGCCACGCTGGGCATACTTCAAGCGTATGCTAAGAGCTGTGTGATGGCATACAGGGGTTGGTCCTCATCCAATTCGGAACAGATACTCGCCAAAGGAACCTGAACGTGACGTTGTTGTGCCGTGTAGAGGGTCTGCTTACACCGCGCCGTCCAGTGCGAGATCGCCACTCCAACACCTTCGGCTCCAACGTTCATCGGACCTTCGGGCTATATGCCCCGCCCATTACCACTTCAGCTTTACAATTCGTAGGGCTTTGTCAGTGATTTTTGTCCTGGTACGGACCTCCTCATACCTGATTCGATCGCGTAGATAACTCCGAGCATAGCCCTCTCCATCATCCGTTGAGCTTCCGCATGAGGCCCATAATCAGCGACCTCGATTTTATATTCGATGTCGTCATCGTTGTCTCAACCGATGGACGTCCACTGCTGAACATAAGTCTCAAGTAATGAGGCCAACAAGGACCGACTTTGCGTCGCTTGTTTGGTTCCCAACATCCATCGGTCATTCGGACTATGTACCCCGCCCATTGCCACTTCAGCTTCGTAGGACTTTGTCGGTGACCTTGTTTCTGCTGCGGATCTCTTCATTTCTGATTTGATCACGTAAACTCAAGAGTATAGTCCTGTCCCTCGCCCGCTGGGTGACTCTGAGCTTCCTCATGAAGCCCATTGTCAATGACCACGTCTCTGAACTGTAGATCATAACTGGCAACACACACAGTTCGAAAACTTTGGTCTTCAGGCACTGAGGGATATCGGACGATTTTTATTAATTTCCTAATAAAACCTCTGACTTCCTACTATAAGACTGTCTCATTGGTCTCGTAGCCAGCTTGTTCGGCTACAGAGATAAAGTCCTGGGTACTAGTCCCTAGTCGGGCGAATTGAAATGAGATATTGAGTTGTCTGTTAAGACATTCTCAGTAATTCCCCTGTGTTGTGTAGTTGTCGGTGTACTCCACCTCCGTGCCTCGGAGAACACGTTAAGCCGTCCGGCCTGCGCCTGAATCCCGTTACGTCCCACAATGAGAGCGATGCAATAGATAGTGCACTTGCATTAGCATATACACTTGCGTCCAATGCCTGCCAACCTGTAGTGGAGCAGCGTGGTTGATATATACTAAAAACCAAGTAGTGGGACTTTACTATAAGCTCACGCTCTTACTTCACGCAATATATTTATTGATATAATTCAACAAGTACATGCGATGTACTTGCGATGGTTTCTTCCAATCCCCACGAAAGTTATGCTTGCACAATCTCTTCTTCTTTCTATCCTTGATTATGCAGATGTAAGCTGTCCTAATTTAAAAGAGGATCTACTAAATAAACATGAGCGGATTCAAAATCTATCTATTCGGTCGGAGTGGTCGACTATTGAAACTGTCGCGTTCCTCGCTATTAGTGTTAAAGAGTTTGTGTAAATTGATATCCGGAACATTAAGTGATTGAACATTATAATTCGAGTTAATTAATAAAGTGTTTGTTTGCACCGGCAATACCCACGAACGCCCACAGTATAAGGAATTAATAACGATGTCGCCAGGGAACCCTACGCCACTGTGCTTTATGCTGCTCCGTTCTCTCTTATTCTCCGACATATATAAATACAATATTAACATTATACACATAATCAAAATATTCATTATTCAAGTTGATTCCGCTGAATGGAAACCGGCAAGAAACTCAGCGGTTACTCTTTTAAACTTTTAAATACAGTTTTGTTGGTTACAATTAGTTTTGCTTCTGTAAGCAACTGCAAATATATTTATCGCTTAAATAATCTTCAACATTATAATATGTCATATGCCTTTTCTAAAAGGATGTTTTGGCTTTTTTTTTTATTTCAATCGGTTATGGGAAAGGTAACCTGTCATATATTACCAGTGAGAAATATGTTTAAACCAGGGGTGTGCGAATAATTCAAATAATTCGTTCCGATTTCAATTCGATTAAATTCGATTTTTTTCCGAGCTTATAAGTATGTTTTTACGACTTAAAAGATGGATCTGTCTTTGTTTAAAAACTTTTAATAACTGGTTTTTATAAGATAAATTATATTTTTGAGTTTTAATAGGTTTAATTATAAAGTAATATTTCTTTAAAATTAAAAATTCATCAGAAACTTATAACAAACAGTCTTATTGAATTATTTGTTTAATTTCTAAATGTTCTTTAAAATATTTAGTTTAACGATTTGCATTGGAAGTGATTTTTAAACGAAATGTATTTTATTCGTAAGTCGAATATTTCGATATACGATTTAAATTATTTTAAATAGAAACAATTGAAAATCCATTAAATATTCCATTAATTCGAAATAATATTCGATTATTTTCTTCTATATTATTCGTGGAATAATTAAAAAATTCGACATTATTGGAATCGAATCGAATATTGATATTCGATTAGAACGATATTCGTACACCCCTAGTCTTACCCCTATATATTTTGATTTTCATACTATGAACAGTCTCACTTGTTTATTTATATGTATATATCTATAGATAATAGATAATGTCAGTTTATATAATGAGTAATGGTGTGCAATTTTAGATATGTACTCACAACCTTACATAGCACGTATATGTGCCGTTAATCGGAAGCCCATGTTGATAAAGCTGTTGGTACAGCGATTGCGATGATATACTTTTTTTTTAACGTAACGACATCCTCGTGGATACCTGCAACACCACAGGGAGGCATTGCAAGTTATGCCGGTTTTACCGGTTAAAACCTAACGGTGCTCCTCCGTACGTTCGCTGGCGAAACCACGGGATCGGAATACGATGTGCTCCGCTCGGACGGCATGTCCGGAGCACTAGACATGTCACCTGTCTCGCTTTTGGGTAACAGGCCTCGTATCTGTTGCCACAAGGTAACCCTAAGGGGGTAGACGTCGGTCATGGGCCGTCCGTCCGCACCCCTGCCTCCTACGAATGGCGGAAGCGTCTCCATTCACCTCTCCGAGACGTCCCTTCGGCGACATCACATTTTCAGACAGAAGTAGACAATCGCCTCCCAACAGACTTCCCTACCTACCATGGTGTTAACCACAGCGGGTAGAGAAAGGTCGTTTCCGACATCCTCCACCGCGCCATACTCGTTACATTTCTTCGTCGGTTCTCTCCTTGCCACTCGACACAGGTGAGGTACCTGTGTCCTTATGCGCCTTAGCCTCCCATTCCCTGAAGTAGGCGCTAGTCAGGACCTCTGTTTCCATTTCCCATGGCGGTGTGCCTCCCAAGACGCAGGCTGGTCCACACGAGATGGTTCGATAACCCCTTACTACTCTGACCGCCATGATTCTTTGACCCCCGCCCAGATTGGGGCCCCATAGAGCGCCATCGAACGTACCACTCCAGTGTAGAGTCGGCGACGAACATTGGGTCCTCCCATGTTTGGTTGCGATGATATACTGCACTAGCTGATCGCTACATAGACGTAGACGGACTACATCACATAACCCTTAGATTGTCCGGCTGCTCTTTTTATTGGCCCCCTTATTTGCCCACCTTTTTAATGGAAATGACCGTCACCTACCTCGCCCCGCGCGGATGTTTTTGCTGATTGAATGACGCGAAAGTGGTTCTTGGGACAAAAATGTTCAAAAAAGTCTACGAAATGTTATGATTTTTATGTTTGCTAATAGTTAAACTATACAATGTTATCTTTTGTTTATTAATTTAAGACTCTGGTGTAGCATTATGTTGCGCTAAACTTTGAGATAATGAAAAAAGTCCGTGTTGTATTTATAGGCTCATATCTCAAGAATTAAAACTTATCTCAAGAGTTGTCATTTCTATTCACATCGCTTATATAATCAAAAACACAAAAAGTCACTAATAAACACTCACAGTTTATAAAATACCACAAAAAAATTGACGACCTTCGACGTGACATTCGCACCGTTAGTAACGGTCACATTGTAAATGATTTATGCTTTGTTTTTCTGTTGTCTGATGTTACCTCGAAGCGAAATAGATAATACGACTTAAAAAGTCTATTGTAATCTAAGGGATTAGCGAGATAACATTTTTGCTCACGATAAAGATTATAACGATTGATATAGAANCAAAAATGATTCTATTTTTAGCGATGACAAATAGTGTATACGCTATAGTTACAAACATTATACATACTTATAAATATCTGACTCTAAGTTACAACAAAATATATTATACAACGAACGATGTTTAACAATATCATTTAACAATTTTAGTTTAATAAAAAAGGGAAATAAATTTACAATAAAAAGGGAAAAAGTCGCGAACATATACTTTTTTTTTAACGTAACGACATCCTCGTGGATACCTGCAACACCCCGGGGAGGCATTGCAAGTTATACCGGTTTTACCGGCTAAAAGCTAACCGTGCTCCTCCGTATTTTCGCCGGCGAAAGCCAACGAAACGGGTTCGGAATACGATGTGCCTTACAAGGCTCCCCCCGATAAAATTCCTCCGCTCGGACGGCATGCCCGGAGCACTGTATATGTCACCTGTCTCGCTTTTGGGTAACAGGCCTCGTATCTGTTGCCACAAGGTAACCCTAAGGGGGTAAACGTCGATCATGGGCCGCCCGTCCGCACCCCGGCCTCCTACGAATGGCGGAAGTGTCTCCATTCACCTCTCCGAGACGTCCCTTCTGCGACATCACATTTTCAGACAGAAGGAGACCGTCGCCTCCCAACATACTTCCCTACCTACCATGGCATTAACCACAGCGGGTAGAGAAATGTCGTTTGCTGCTCGTTGGTCAGCCCACCGTGGACACGCGGCGAGTGTGTGTTCAGCAGCGTTCTCCACCGCGCCATACTCGTGACATTCCTTCGTCGGTTCTCTCCTTGCCACTCGACACAGGTGAGGTACCTGTGTCGAAGCAACCGTGCCCCGAGAAGTTTGTGCCATTGATACTAACCTTCTCTCGGTCGACGGTGGAAGTTCTTCTCCCCGCGCCTCAGCCTCCCTTTTCCTAAAGTAGGCGCTAGTCAGGACCTCTGTTTCCATTTACCATGGCGGTGTGCCTCCCAAGACGCAGGCTGCTCCACACGAGATGGTTCGATAACCCCTTACTACTCTGACCGCCATGATTCCTTGCCCCCCGCCAAGATTGGGGCCCCATAGAGCGCCATCGAACGTACCACTCCAGTGTAGAGTCGGCGACGAACATTGGGTCCTCCCATGTTTGGTTGAGATGATATACTGCTTTAGCTGATCGCTAGATAGACGTAGACGGACTACATCACATAACCCTTAGATTGTCCGGCCGCTCTTTTTATTGGCCCCCGTAATTTGCCCACCTTTTTAATGGAAATGACCGTCACCTACCCCGCCCCGCACGGACGTTTTTGCTGATTGAATGACGCTAAAGTGGGTTTTGGGACTTAAATGTTCATGAAAGACTACCAAATGTTATGATTTTTAAGTTTGCTAATAGTTAAACTATCCAATGTTATCTTTTGTTTATTAATTTAAGACTCTGGTGTAGCGTTGTGTTGTGCTTAACTTTGAGATAATGAAAAAAGTCCGTCTTGTATTTATAGGCTCATATCTCAAGAATTAAAACTTATCTCAAGAGTTGTCATTGCTATTCACATCGCTTATATAATCAAAAACACAAATAGTCACTAATAAACACTCACAGTTTATAAAATACCACAAAAAATTGACTACCTTCGACGCGACATTCGCACCGTTAGTAACGGTCATTTTGTAACTGATTTATGCTTTGTTTTTGTGTTGTCTGGTGTTACTTCGAAGCGAAATAGATAATACGAGTTAAAAAGAGATCCTTATATTTCTGTTTGCCCGACTGCAGAAAGAACTATTGTAATCTAAGGGATTACTATAGTTCTTTCTGTTAGTTAGCGAGATAACACTTTTGCTCACGATAAAGATTATACCGATTGTACCATAAAAGATAGACATATGCTATCATACACTTTTCATTAGATAATTTTAATAGGAACAATTGAAACCTACATGATTGTTGTGTAACTTGAAGCGTTTACGAAGCACACGCAACAGAAGATATATCATGTCCTTTTTTATGTATATACTCGACAACCGGTTATTAAATCTCTGATATCTTTTAAGATATCAATTTTAGCAAAATGCAGTTAAGGGCAGTTTTTATCTACAAGAACTATACAACGTCTGTAATGTATTTAATTGAATAAAAAACAATAGTGTATTGTATAAATATCTGGCTATATAACACATATTTTCTGTAATATGGAAAAGATTAAAATAGTTATTGTGGGTTACAATTTAGAGATAAATATTTACTATTATACATTTTTTTATAGATCTTTTTAAGATATACAATTTTGTAGCACATTAATTTAATATATTTCATAAAGTTTTGCCAGCGTTTGCGATTTAAGCACGCAATTATGTTTATTTCGACATCGCATTACACATCTCTGAATATTTTCAGCTTTCTTGTACACTAATGTTTAGTTATACATATAAATCCTTCCTCGAAAATTAGTCTATCTATTGCTGAAAAGTGCATTAAAATCCGTTAACTAGTTTAACACATAAGGGAAAAGACAGCGAAAGCGATTTCTTCATTTAATACTATGTTTAGCTTTACATATAATATTGCATATACATATCTATATACACTCAATTGTTAACAGCAATTTTTCTTCGGAAATCGTTAGTGGTGGTCACCAACAGCTTAACTTTCTATTTTCGGGGTCCGCACCCAGCTGCGTTGTCCGCCATCTTGGTTTTAAGGGTGATTTTTTGTTTACTCAATAACTCTTATTTTCAACTTTACACGAAAAATGGTAATAACCAAAGTTGTTTGAAATTAAATTTCCTACATTTTTGGTAATTATCATTTTTTTCCTAGGATCAATATTTTTAGAATTAGAGACCAAAGAAGTGGTGATTTTTTATTTATTCACAAACTCGTTTATTTTCAAGTTGTGTCATATAATCTACGTATTTAACAACGTATTATATATATCTAAAGCTTTCTGTTGTATATCTTTAAGTGTCCTATAACCTGCACAAAGTATTTTCTCCACGTTAAACCGGTATTTCAGTTGCATTACTGTTCTTTTAACAGACAGTGGTTTTGTGGAACATATACCTAATTTGTGCATAAAACTAGTGCTATCAAAGCAATTTACTACTAGCTCTTCCTTAAAACTGTATAAATATCAAGTAACTTCTACTACAAACTTTAAAAATATGTATTTAAAGTTGATATGTGACATAAAATATATTTGAGAAACATGTGAACTAATACTATCAATTTAAAAGTAACTAATTTTGGAAGTGATTATGGATTACAATTAACATACAATCTCTAAAATATATCTCTTAATTGTTGTAATATATACCCTATTTTAAGGTAGAAAAGTTGGTTTTACTTGTTTCGTTAGTAGTAGTTATTCGATACCAGATTTATACTACGTTTAACTGTGTAAATGATTACAGCTCTTATTTGTTGCAAGGTAAAGTTGTAAATCGCTTAAATATAGACGAAAATTAATAATTTACATACGCTATACGGCATTTACTAGTTGCTCTTCCAACCGTGAAGGACGTCTACAATATACTGTTTTTATAAAGTTATATCTAAGTTTAACTTTAAAATAATACAGTTTATACTAAGGTAAGAAGTTACAGTACATAAAAAAATGTCCATTAAGTAATATAAACCTTATACTTTACATATAAAGTTGCTTTTATTAAACTCATTTGTAAATCTAATTAGTTCCATAGTAATAGTTTGCAAGACAAATTTAATTGTGCAGTCGTTATAACTCTTACTCCTTTGAGATAAGGTTGTAATTAAGTAGAATAAAATTAAATTAAATTTGTAATTGATATACTATTGAAGGACAAAACGTACATTGCAGCTTTAACGTAGTATTAAAGTTTTTTATTAATATATTTTATAACTATAACATATAATTTAATTTGTTTCCCAAATAAATAAATATAAATGTCAAGGCCCAGGTAGGTAGTCGAAAGACTTGTGTCAATTAAAAAAAAAAATCATTTCAAAGAAAAATAAACCTTATCAAATAGCATTAAAGCTGTTTTTAATAAAATACTTTAAGAATGTTATTCGATTCAAGTTTAAAGCAATCGCTTACAAAACATATGTAACAGTGTAATCGTTATAACTCTTATTTCCTTTTGGATAAGGTTAGTAATTGCTTGTATTGGTAACCAAAATAAGTTTGTAGTTAACATACTACAAACCGTAGCTAGTTGTTCTTCAACCGGTCAAGGACAAGACGCGTATACCCTATTTATAATGTACTAGCTGCACCCGGCAGACTTCGTACTGCCTCAATCGATAAATAAAAGACCTAAACTTTGGTATAAATTAATTTCAAAACAAACAAAACGTATTGAATAAAAAAGCATTTTTTTAATGAAGCATGAAGATTTATTATTATTTTCGACACACCATGATGCTTAATTTTGCAAATTAACTCGTTAATAAAATTGCAAATTGACTCGTTGACGTTAGGAACACACCTAAATTGCTTAGACAACAGTGAGTGATTATAATTTAATATGAACTTTATTGAATAGCAATAAAGTTCAAATTGACTCTACATATTATTTAGAAAACGTTTGTATGGGAAATAGAAAAGGGCTGTTTTTAGGGTTTTCCCGGAAATTATTCGATTTTTTCTCGCCTTTTAAACCTTCCCTAGACCTCCACGAACAGTTCAAGACTAAGATAAGATAAATCCGTTCAGCCGTTCTCGAGTTTTAGTGAGACTAACGAACAGCAATTTATTTTTATATATATAGATCATTTAACTTTTTTGCTAGCAAATTATCTAATATTTGTTATAATTCAGGTATATATTCATTGCAATTATATTGTTATTAATTGTGCGTGTATATTTTAAAAGTTATTTTAATAAATAAAATAGAGAATGTAAAGCCCAATTTTGAATGTAGTGTTTTAATATAAAAGCTAGGGTGTGACTGTTTTTATGTTTTTAATACTAGACCCTAGAGACCTATAGTTTGTTATATTTTAAAGAGATGCCTAAAATATTTTATGAATTATGCAAAAGTCAACGATTTTTGGATAAATGTCCTAAATGTCCTCAGGGAACTTACAAGGTGTAAGGAAATAAATAGATTCTGAGTAAAAAACGATAGTTAGTAGTAAACGTTAATAAAAAAAAACAATCCGCTGACGCTCGGGTCAAGGACCGCACGCTGCAGCTCCTTGTGTTATTGTATAAAAAAGAGTAAATGTGAAAAACAAGCCACAACAACAACACGTTATTTCAGTAATCTATCAATTTTTACTTCGCATGTTTTAAGAATCTTTTTTTATATTTTCAGAGCTCAATAATGGAAGGTAGCATTTTGCCTATGTTAGTGGAATCATGGATTTTTGTACATAAAATTATGGTATAAATGTATATAGTATGACGAAACATTGGTTGGTGCTCTGGTCACTATGGGCAGCTCAACTGGTTCGGCAACCAACTGTACCTATACATGTGACAGGTGGCTGGTTGCGTGGCCAGATTGCAAGAGACGGCTCCCATATACGATATACCGGGATACCATACGCTTCTTATAATAATCGATTCCAGGTATGTTAAAACGATTGTAGCCAAAAGTAATGTTAATTATGAGCGTAGATTAAAAAAAAAATACAGTTATTTCAAGTATTATTTCAATTTATTTACTTACAGAGCTCATTGGTCAACTGCCTCATTGGTCTAGTGGTTAGCATGTTCGACTACAAACATGAGGTCCTGGGTTCGAGTCCCGGGTTGGGCCAATTCAAATATCAATATTGAGTTTTCTATTAAGATTTTCTCCACATTTGCCCGAAGTTGGGAAGTCGGCGGTGTGATCCACCCCCGTGACTCGGAGAGCACGTTAAGCCGTCGGTCCTGCGCCTGATCTCTCTCCGGTCGTGTCGTTCTCCCGTCACATCGAAGTATGAGAGTGAAGGAATAGAGAGTGCACTTGTGTACTATGCCTGCCAATCCGCACTGGAGCAGCGTGGTGGGTCTATGCTCTAAAAACCCTCGCTCCTCGGAGTGAGGAGGCATGTGCCCAGCAGTGGGACGTTAATGGGCTGCTACTTACTTACTTTACTTACAGAGCTCATGTATAAAGTTTTATGATATTGGTTTATATTTCAACAACCTCCTCTAAGCTTCGAATGCCCTTCAAACTTTTAGGGGCCAATTAAGGAACTGTTTCTAATACTAAGGGGTTCCCTAACTATGTTATGCTTTTTGAATTAGAAAATCTATGAAAGATTATCATCAACGATGACTGCAGAACTGCTTTTATTGATTTTACCATTCGGTGAAGGGCAGCTTTCAAAAGCTATGTATATAAATAATATATATAACTTATATTTAACCAAGGATAAAGTTGGCGCCACATAAACAAAGAGATGTTCCAGGTTTTTTTATACATTAATGAACATTATGTAATGATTTTGGTGTAATTGGACATAAGAAGTTCTTCAGTGAAGAACTGAGTTTCTTTAATATTATTGTTCCATATTTGTTTCAGATTTCAGCAGCCAATGTTACATGGGAAGGCGTATTAGATGCTACAGAAGAACATATTCGTTGTTCCCAAAGATTTACAAACAAATGGATATTAGGAGTAGAAGATTGTCTTACTCTCAATGTATATAAACCTCTGGGTGTCACATCAAAAAAACTCAAACCTGTAATGGCTTACATTCACGGTGGAGGTTTTAGAGATGGTTCCGCATCACCTTTACTTTACGGACCAGAATATTTAATCCAACACGATGTAATTCTAGTCACTTTTAATTATCGCCTGGAGATTTTAGGATTTCTTTGTTTAGGTATTAAGGAAGCTCCAGGAAATGTAGGACTTAAAGATCAAGTTGAAGCTTTGCGTTGGATTAAGGAAAATATTAGAGCATTTGGAGGCAATCCAAATGATGTAACCTTATTCGGTGAAAGTGCTGGTTCAGCATCAGTTTTATATCACATGGTATCGCCAATGTCAAAAGGATTATTTCAAAAAGCGATAATGCAAAGTGGTTCAGCAATATCCCCATGGACTTTACAATTTGAGCCTCTCCAAACAGCCAAATTCCTTGCCCAACAAATAGGTTACAATTTAGAAGATCCTCACGAATTATATAAACTATTTAAAGAAGTACCAGTTAAAAAATTATTAAGCACACGTATATCTAGAAAAGATGGTGATGTGGTGCTTTCAGAAAACGTATTTGTTCCCTGTATTGAAAAGAAAATAGGTGAGCATCATTTCTTGGTTGATAGCCCATATAATTTAATTACAAGTGGTAATTACAATAAAATGCCTGTTATTATTGGGTACAATAACGCTGAAGGTTTGATGTTTGTTGGTAAAGAAAATGAAACAACGCTACAGAAGTTTAATTTCTTTGATTCATTGCCACGTGATCTAATAGTTTCTACAGACTTTGAGAAAGAAACTATAGCAAATGAACTAAAAGATTTTTACGATAATAAATATACTAGCGAAGATATTCTAATAAAATTATCTAAATACGAAGGTGATTCCGGAATAATATACCCTGTTACAATGACAGCTGAGCTTTTGGCGAAAACTATGAATTATCCTGTATTCGGGTATAAATTCTGCCGAGATGGATGGATGAATTTAATGAAATTTCTCTTTAAATTTTGGAGTTATCCTGGAGCAACTCACGCCGATGATCTCTTCTATATTTTTAAGATCGGAATAACTTTACCGCCTTCGTTTTTGGAAACGCCATCTATAAATGCAATAACAAGACTTTGGACTAATTTTGCAAAATATGGGTACGTTTATTGGTAGGAAATATACTGAATTTGATATCATTCAAAGTTTATTTAATAAAAGGTTGTTTTTTCAAGTCTTAAAGTTACCTACATATCCTAAAATTCTTTAAATCATGTGAAGAATTTTACGTAGTCTGGTAATGTAGATATTTTGTAAAAAATATTATATTCGTCTAAACTTACTACTCTCCTTAGTAATACTGAAAATAATGCTAGTTAGTATAATGGTGCGATTAGATGCCAAAACTTTATTTTATTTATTTATTATATATACATTTCAGGGATCCAACGCCTGGTGATGCAATAGACTTACTAAAATGGTACCCTTTAAATGAAAGTAACTCACAACTTCTCCTCATTGACGAGGAGTTTAAAACGGAACCTCTCTGGAATGAAGACAGTTTACTAATCTGGAACAAAACTTACACTAAATACCGAAGAAAATCTTGACCGAGCATATTGCAACATATTGATAAAAATAAACGTAAATTTCAATTGAATTGTCCAGGTTAAGATTGAACCTTAAAGCTAGAACCTGTTAATAGAATGGAAGAATAACATGGACTACTTTTTCATGCCAAAATCTCTTTATATTTATCAAACCTAACGAGTATGATACAAAATCTACATTAAATACTGATGAATTTGAAACAAAGACTTGCATGCCAAATAACTGAAGCGAACGATATCACAAATAAACAAGACCAGGTTAAGATTAAACCCAAAGTATAAAGCCATTTAAGAAAAAGAATGATAAATAAAATCACTGACAACTTTTTAATAACAGAACATATTAGAAATAACAACGTTAACGATTCTGGCACAAAACCTGTACTAAGTACCGAAGAAAGTTTTAAACAAGATAAAATCAAAATGAGGAAAGTAAATGAAGGCACCAATAGAAATAACCATTTAATATTTAATCCTATATAGAAATGCTTTTAAGACAATAAGAAAGAGAATACTGAAGCTGATGATTTTTTGACCACAGAACCTATCAGAAAAAAAAAGTTTTCGATTTTGGACCTAAACCTATGATAAATACCAGAAAGTCTTAAACATGTTCAAATCAAAATGAGGGCACTAAACGAGAATACAAAAGAAAATAGACAGTTTAAGGTTAAGCCCCAAATGTAAGTCCTTTTAAGAAAACAAGAAGAGGAATAGAAAAGATTGATGGTTTTTGTGACAATATCACTAAATACCGAGGAAAGCCTTAAACAGAATCAAACCAAAACGAACAAAGTAAACGATACCCAGAATAATAACCAGTTTAAGTTTGAACTATATCAATCCTTTAAAGAAAATAAGAAGAATAAAAAAGACTGATGCCTTTTTGACAACAGAACATATCCTAATGACTAAAGTTACCAGTTTGGAAACATATAACTAGAAAGTCTTAAAGAAGAAGAGAAAGATTAAATTGAAGATGTAAATCGTATTAATAATAAAAGTGAATTTGGACAACAAACCTTTTTTGAAATGACCAAGGCTTGCAATTATGAAACAAAACTTACAGTTAATAATGTAGGAAGTCTAAAAGCAAAGGCAGTGTTAAAGGAGGGAATATCTTTAGAATTGACCTGGTTGAACGCAATGTATATATTTTGTGTTCTTGATGTATCAATATTAAGGAAATTAAATAAACAACCATTTTTAAAATTTTCTTATATACCGTATATATTCTCCGTAAGATAGTAATTGTTGTTTAATGTTTCTAGATTGTTAAAACGAATCGTAGTCCAACTCAACTTCACTATAACAATTTATTTTCTAAAACGAACAAATTCTAATCCTTGATATTTTCCTATCTAATATTTATTTATTTATTTATTTATCAAACAATACATAGTACACTAACAGCTCTCGCCAAATCGTATACAAGTTAGGTTTTTTATAATTACATATTATATATAAATGATAAAAATTATTTATTAAAATATACTGAAACATTTTTTATAAATGATGTAATCGTTTGTCCGAACACATCAGTATCCGGGATTTGGACCAATATTTTATTAAGATGCTCTACTACGCGATGAGTAGGTGCTGCGGACCCGCGACGTGTCCGCGGCTGCTCTCCCGATGCCAGCAGCCGCGGTCGCCGTCGCGGACCGCTGGCCCCGGCCGCACCGCACATGTACCGTCTCGGTGCTACGAGTCCTACACGCGCAAGGGCAATCGGATTGTCCACCTCGCCATTTAAGAGCTTATAGTAGTGCACTATAGATAATAATTTACGCCTGAACTCTAGCGTCTCTAAGCCAACCATGGCACCTATAAAAATAGACGGATATAAATATGGGTAATATCCATAGAGTCTTTTATAAAGATAGCGTGCGAATTTTTTTTGAATTTTCTCTATTAACGTTACGTATTTCATTTCATATGGATCCCAAACGATGGCCCCATATTCAAGTTTGCTGCGGACAAAACATTTATACAGTAACATCGCTACTCTGATATCAGAAAACTGTGACGATATCCTAATTATGAATCCTAGACTTTTATGAGCAGATTTACATATACTATTGTAGTGATTTTTGAAAACTAATCTTTGGTCTAATATTAATCCTAAGTCCCTAATTTCATTTACCCGGTTAATTTGTTTCCCCTTTATTGTGTAATTATTTACTATAGGTGTTTTGGATCTTGAAAATGTTATAACTTTACATTTATCCTCATTGAATGATAATTTATTTAGGTCTGCCCATTCTGTTACTGCATCTATATCTATTTGTATGCATTCAGTGTCCTTAGAATTTTCAACCTTATTGTATATTTTTAAATCATCTGCAAATAATAGACACATAGAAGTTTTTACTACTTTTGGTAAATCATTTATCATGATCAGAAATTGTGTCGGACCAAGTGTACTTCCCTGACTAACACCGGACCTGGTGAAATACGTATTTGACTCGTATTTGCCGAACTTAACGTACTGAGAGCGATCCTTCAAGTAGCTTGAAAAAAAACACAATAATTTGGAGTCAAATCCCAAATTTACGCCTGACAGAACACAACTAACACTTTAAAACGTAGACGTTATTGCCCGAAATAAAAGACCTGCTTAGAGTATACCAGTATATCCTTAACTAAAATTATAGATGAGACAGTAACTCTATCTGTATTATTTAAGTTTCTGGCGCTGTTCTGCCCTATTATTTATTTTAGTCTGCTTCTTTACATTATAAGGTTGCCTGGAAGAGATTGCTTGTAGCAATAAGACCGCCTTTTCATGCTATATTATAGTAATAAGTATCTTAGTTTATATGTATTTTTATGATTATCTTGTGAGCAATAAAGTGCTCTCTTTCTCTCTCTTTCGCTCTCTCTCTCTCTCTGTCACGACTAAACTATTGAACGGATTTAAATGAAATTTGGTACACAGATAGTCTAAAGTCTGAGAAAAGACCTCTAATGTATCACTACAAAGAATATTCTCTTTGTAGTGATACATTGCAAATATCTCAACACGAATGTGCCTTAATTGTAAAACAATTGGATTAAATTATTAAAAATGTAACCCAAAATTACCATTTCACGCGGAAAAGTTACTGGTATAGCTAGTTTCTTTAAATATCATGAAACTGGCGCAGAAGTAATCGCATTGAGCCTATAAAGGATTCCTGGATTTAACGAATTATTTAATATCCCTGAGCGCAGTCCGTAGGAACTAATGCAAAACTTACCTTTATATCACGAATACATATCATCACGCCTCATTCCCATAGGGGTAGGCAGTGACCACATCCTTCCATTTGCTACGATCCTTGCATATGTCCTTCGCTTCTTCCATTCTCATACAAGTTCGTTGGTTTAGACTTCAGAGTATTCTTGACTTGGCCTTTATTTAAAACGTCCTGGATTTACTCCAGGAACGTTATCGTGGTCTTCCCTTTCATTCTTGACTCATAAATTCTTTTTGTCAGTCTCCTGTCATCCATTTTCTCCACTTGCCCAAAAATACATTTAAAAAGGCCGCACGGTTATTTATTTTAATGATTTCTGTATGTTTAATAGATAGAATTATTCTTCTATTATAACCTTTATGTAGCGGCAATGTTGCAGATCACCTGGACTGCACACAGGACGAATGTTTCCATCTTGGAAGAGCTAAAGGTAACTCAAAGGCTTTCCGCGATATATCTAAAGCGCATTCGACAGTTCTTTGGACATATCGCGCGAAGACCGAGAGATAACCCAAAATACTCATATTGACCGGTAAGATGGAAGGCAATAGACCTAGAGGCCGAAGTCCGAAGCGATGGTCCGATCAGGTAGCGGAACAGCTGGATACCAAAGCCAGTCAGGCCATCCACATCGCTACCGATCGGCAAAGATGGCACAACTTGCTTCGTCGGGAACATCACAATGCTCAGCAGTGAGCGATGACCAGAGGAGGAGGAGAATAACCTTTATGTAAGATACCTATTGGTTTCTTGAGGACATAATATTCAAAATTCTGTTATTCAAAATACGCTAAATTCTCCGTGTGATAGGCAATGTTGTTTTGATGCTCAATAGTTTTGTATTTTACCTTGTTACTTGCTAAAACAAATAATTTTTTCGTAGGATAGTCATCGTTTTATCTCGCTTAAACGAATCGTAGTCCAACTTTATTTGCTAAAACGAATAAATTCCCAATAAGATAATCATTGTTGTTTGATTCTTTTATTTTGCTAAAACGAATCGTAGTCAAACCTAACATTATTATGACAAATTATTTGCAATACCGAATAAATTCTCCATAAGATAGTCGTTGTTGTTTGATTATGTTGTCTTACTAAAATGCATCGTAGTCAATCCTTACCTCGTTGTAATATATTACTTGCTAAAATGAATAAATTCTCCGAAAGATAATCACTGTTGTTTCTTTTAGATCGTTAAATCTAATCGTAGTCACATCTAACCTCACTGTAACAAATTATGTTCTATACGGAATGAATAAAAACAATTAAATTGTTAGTAAGATACTAAGAACAACAATGGTTGTTTGATGCTTCTACAATGTTAAAACGAATTGTAATCCAACATAACGTCACTGTAACAAAAATTCTTGCTATTCCAAATAAACTCTATAAGAAAGTCATTGGTGTTTGAAACTTCTACGTTGTTAAAACCAATCGTAGTTAAACCTAACCTCATTGCAACAAATTATTTATTAAAACGAGTAAATTTTCCGTAAGGTTTATTATTTTATCTTATCAAACCTAAGCACAAATCAACAGAGTACTTGCTATACCGAATAGTCTCCGTAAAATAGTCATTGTTGTTTGATGCTAACGAGTTTTGTTAATACCTTGTTAAAAACGAATCGTAGTCCAAGTCAATCTTTCTGCCAACTTGCCAAACCGTACAAATTCTCTGTAAGATAGTCATTGTTGTTTTATTATTTAACTTTGTTAAAACGAATCGTAGTCCAACAATCTCTCTGAAACAAATTACTTGTTCTACCGAATATATGTTCCATACGATAGTCATTATTTGATGCCTCTATATCGTTACAATGAATCGTATTCAAACCTAACCTTACAGTAAAATTGTTTGCTAAAACAAATACATTCTCCGTAAGATCGTCATTGTTGTTTCATTCTTTAACCTCGTTAAAACGAATCTTAGTCAAACCTATCACCACTAACAAATCATTAGCTAAAACGAAAACATTCTTTGTATGATAGTCATTGTTGTTTATTTTCTTTTGATTCTTAACATAATGACAGTTCACTGCGTATATATATTAGAAAACTTGTTGTATGTACATAAAACATTGACTCTTTTAATAAAAAGAGTGAATGTATATCATATAACTTACGAAACCAAAACAAACTTGTTGTAAATTCTAGTAGGCTGCATAAGATTAACAACTCATTTAAGGGTAACTGTATACGTTTCTATAATAAACTCCCACAAGACGTTTTAGAGACGTCAATTAATAAATTCAAAGTAAGTTGCAAGAGTACTTAGACAATGAAAACGCGTGGGAGTGAACGAACTGCTCTAATTTGAATTGAAATATATTAAACTAATATGATATTGTAATGATCATGGTAACAAAGAAACAAAATACCCGACTGAGATTGTTGAAAGTTTTTCTCGTAAATTTAGATTTTAAGTCGTTCTTGAGTACCATTATCATTAGAATTAGAGTGTGGAAAAAAAATTATTTGACGATTCAAAAGTGCTGTAATATGCCTACTTGAATAAAGATATTTTTAATATGATTTGATTTACCAAAACCAATTGTTAGCTAAAGCAAAGAAATTCTCTATAAGATAGGCCTTATTGTTTGCTGCTTCTACATAGTTAAAACGAATCGTAGGCCATTCTAACTTGGTTGTAACAAATGACTTGTCATGACGAATATTTGCACTCTATTTTGAAATGATTAACACGCAATATTTAAAGGAAATATATCAGGATCGTGTGTCCGGACGCTGAGCTCGGTTGCTTCACGAGCACGCGTTGCAATCCTTGCACAATGTTAGACATTGAGCAAACACATTCATCTGTTAATTTGCTACGCAATTTTTAGCGATTTCTCGTGTTTAGAAATAGCATGGCTAACCTTCGATCGCTAAGCATTCGCGATTAAATTATATATTTATATCTTTAACTAGCTTAAAACAGATTTCAAGAGTGACAAGTTCATTAAATTGATGATAAATATCATAAAGCTTTTTTGTAATAGTATAGTAGTGTATACTTTTATATATGTATTATAAACAACCTTTTCTTTATAATATAAGATTACAATCTGGCTTTATTTAAAATGTCCTTACATTATCTAACCTTGAAGTCCAATGACTATGTTTAGTTTGCTTTATTGTGTAAAGACTCTCTCTGTTCTTAAGTTTAGTTTAAAAATTCTACTTTATTGTATCACTAGACTTTCACTAATACAAAATTTACAAAATTCGTTCTTTTAAGTCTTCTTTTTGTATTTGTGACATCCAAAAGTTCAACAGATTCAGGATTCACGTGATGGTGAAGTCCTTCGTGGTGATCTTTGGCAATCTTTTCGATGTATTTTTTAAGGGACACTGTATTGAGGTCCTTGTGTAGATGGATATTTCTTATATACCAAGGCGCATTAACTATTGCCCTAAGTACTTTTTTTTTAGTTTTTGCATTATTTTCATATTGTTGGCTTTCTTACGTCCTCAAAGTTGACTACTACATGTCCAAACTGTTATTACGACTATTTTTATAGTAATAGCTTATTGGATATTGTCAGTGCTAACTCATGTTTCTATATGTATTTCTAACTCTTCCTGTTTCTTTTTTACATCAGCTTTCTCTCGAAGTTTTGTATCTAGCATCATGCCAAGGTATTTATCTGTATTGACATAAGGCAGCGTTTGCCTATTCAGATAGATTAACAAATTAATGGTAAAATAAATGACTCACTTTGTATAATCAATATCGGGGTTAAAATTATTACAAATAGTCACCACCTCTTGTATGTCTGTCACTGAATCCAATTTATCAATCAATATAAACAAAGTAAGAAGGTTTAGTTAGTATAACTCAATTTGCAGTTTATTTTATAAAATGGTTTATAAGTTTTAATTAACACTTGAAATTGCTGCGTTAACTACTCATTAACACTGATGTTAGAATGTTCTTAAATATTTCATAGTATTTTGTAACAATGTTGTTAATATGTTGCAAATATAAGTCATAAACTAAGACCATAGCCAATTGCAACCAAATGTGTCCAGATATGATTGAGTACGAAACATATCGACATACAAACTTAAGCATTTATGTCTTAACATGTAAATTATAATGAAGATACGAGCATTTGTGTATTAAATATACACAAATGCTCGTTATCTAATAAAACAAATGTTAAACTTGGTATACTTCTAGACATTGACAAGCTCATAGGCAATGAGGTTATCAATGAGTTAACAAATGAGGATACAATTGACGATGATATTGTTATCTCCAAAACATACGGACATGTATCATAAAACGACCTACCAAATAAAAATAGATATTCATAAATGCGTATATAAGTCTCTAACACTTCCAAGCATAAGCTGCTAAGCTAATTTTGATATATAAATAAATGGGATCTCGGAGACGGACATGCACTTTAGTCTATTTCAAAAGTATAACTTGTAAGGGGATAAAAACTTGTATAAGAAATTATATGATCCTTCAAAAGCTTTTGATTGCATAAACTAAAACACTCAGTAACTGAAACAAAAGATAAAACTTTTAATGTGTTATGATTTTTTCTTCAAAATAGGGTGTAAAGATGTTCCTAAAAGTCCAATATCCGTCAGGATTATGTTTATCTAAAGTGTCTATATAAAGTGTACCACAAGGATGTATATTAGACCCTTTATTGCTTTTAATATATATATATAAAACCCAGCGGGACTGCCATCAACCATGAGTGGGGAACCAGAAGTTCGTTAAGGCATTCCTCTATAGCCCCGCGGTTGCAGCTCACATATATTCTACAGGAGGAGGAGTTGTACGAATCTCCGGCTCCTGTTTCCTGCACCCCTTCGTCGGGGCTGGAGTGTTTCGGCGGCACTCACCCTCTCCCTTTGCCGTGCCTCCTTAAGCGAGATGACAGTCTCGCAAAAGAAGGCAACCGCTCTCCAGGCCTGCTCACTGGTAAGTATTGCTCCTATAATACCTGCCAATGAAAAGTCTGTGCCGATCAGTGACGTCATAATAAGTCGCTGAAGTCCCCAGGCGGAACATTCTGCCACAGTGTGCTGGGCTGTGTCTGACGAGGCACCACACTCGTGACATCTGGCCAACGGCTCACAGCCATACAGCAACCATGACTGGTAAGCACCTGTACCAACCAGTAGGCGAACGATCCGTGCTCTCTGCCCAGCCATTTGTCAAGATGAGGGCACATCGCCCCTACCATGGCCCCGCTTCTGGGGACCCGAGATCCTCCTTCCATCTTTGAGTCAAGGCTCTGTTAGCTAGTAACCTGACTCTACTTATCTTGTCAGCGTCTGGTGATTCCCCTCTGGAGAACTTCCGCCCTGAGCTCCTATGGGAGATCACTTACCAAGAGTGTTGCTGCCGTCCATGACGCCCTCGGCAACCTTTAAACTACAGTGCAAACATACGGCATGTTGTTTCATTTTGTTTGATACCTCAATCCTCAATCAGTTTTAGATTTGCCTTCACATAGTTTTAAGAAATATGTTAAAAACATCCTTTTACAAATGGCATACTATAATGTTGAAGATTATTTAAGCGATAGAAATGTTTTGACTTGATTCCAGTTGCTCACAGAAGCAAAATATCATACATTGTAACATACAAAACTATCTTTAAAAGAGTAACCGTTGAGTTTCTTACCGGTTCCTTTTCAGCGGAATCAACTTTCCGAACCGGTGGTAGATTTGTTACCAACGGACAGACTTCTGACGATTTAAAAGTGCTTTTTGAGCCTATTTGAATAAAGAATATTTTGATTGTGAACATTCTTATATATAGCGTTAAAATCTCTCTTGATAATGATTCATAATGGAATTAAATCGTCGTCGTCGTCGTTGCTTCAACCGATGGACGGCCACTGCTGGACATAGGTCTCACGTAATGACGTCCACAAGGGCCGATTTTGCGCCGCCTGGCTCCACCTGACTTCACTTGGCTGCACCTTGTGGGGGGTCTGCCTACACTGTGCCGTCCGGTGCGGGGTCGCCACTCCAGCACCTTCGGTCCCCAACGCCCATCGGTCCTTCGGACTATGTGCCCCGCCCATTGCCACTTCAGGTTTGCGATCCGTAGGACTATGTCGGTGACTCTAGTTCTACTACGGATCTCTTCATTTCTGATCCGATCACGTGGAGAAACTCCGAGCCCTCTCTATCGCACGCTGAGTGACTCTGAGCTTCCGCATGAGGCCCATAGTTTGGAATTAAATACAATTTTTGTATAGTACCTTCAATGTTAACACTTATATAAAGTAGTATATGTGTCCTATATGCCATTTTTATAAATGTATTATTTCCTATTTTAACTGATTAGAACCTTGTCTAAAATTCCTGGTATCTTAGAGTGCTCCTACTTGACACGAAGAATTATTTAACGATAGTTAATTACATTACAAAATAAACATAGATAAACTCTATTGCATACTTTAAGATAACGATCTCAATACAAAATTACTTTTTTTACATAAAACAAGTCTTAACCGTATACTCCCATTCCCACATTAAATCTTTTAACGTAATAAAAGTTAGTTTTGAAACTGGTAATGGCAAAAACGAAACGCATTCCATCAAAGCAGCTGTTTTATATACATTCTTATGGCCGTCGTCTTTTACGAGTAAAACACTTCTAAGTAATAGTTGCTCTATTAACCAGTTTGGATGTTACTCTCCTTTACATGTTTTAGAGGTGTAGAGATTTATATAACGATGTATTTATTCATAAAACTAATCTCAGTTACGACTGTCCTTAATATATTAAATTCCCACTCTAGTAGTTATTGTATCAAGTCTTAATGTCACATTCCATATTTAACCAGAAAATTCCTTACTTCATTACCTTGCAAAAATTCTATGATCCTTCAAAGGCTTTTGATTAAGTAAACCATAATACTCGTTTCCAAATTGTTTCATGCTCAAAATAGGAGCAAGAGGGACGCCCTGCAAAAATTCGTTTGGACAGAACTGATGAACCATTTCCAATACAGCGAGGCGTAAGACAGGGGGACCCTATATCACCAAAACTTTTTTCAACAGTCCTGGTACAAGTTTTTAGGAAAAGTGATTTGTTCAAACAAGGACTTAATATAAACGTCGAAAAGCTGTCTAAACTTGGTTTTGCTGACGATATAGTATAGTTTGCTAAGAACACAGAAAAACTGCAGCATATGCTCCAACTGTTAGTAGATAACAGCAGAACCGTAGGCGTTACAAATTCAACGAAATCCATCATATTGCTAAACTGTAGTTCCTTAGAATATGTCAAAGAATATATTCATCTAGGTCAGATTATTTCACCTGAAAACGATATCTCGAAAGAAATACAACGAAGAATAACAAATACTTGGAATAAATTCAGGTCCTTAAAGGAGGTACTGAAAAATGAAGACATTTCAATGGAACACAAAAAGGAAGTTTTCGACGTTTGCTTACTAGCTTGTTTAACTTATGGTTGTGAAACATGGTCCCTGACAAAGCAAAATATATGTCGGAGAATAAGAGAGAGACGGAGAGCATAAAGCATAGGAAAGTAGTGTTCTCCGCCGACATCGTCACTAATGTGATCCATAATTTAATTTCCCATATTGTGGGCGTTCGTGGGTAATGTTGGTGCGATCAAACACTTTATTAATTAACTCGGACTACAATGTTCAATCACTCAATGTCCCCGAACTTAAACTCATTAACAATATTAGCTAGGAACAGTTCCAACAGTCTACTTATATCGTCGGTCACCTTGTGGGGGGTCTTCTTACACCGTCTGGTGCGGGGTCGCCATTCTAGCACCTTCCGGCCCCAACATCCATCGGTCCGTCGGACTATGTGCCCCGCCCATTGCCACTTCAGGTGCGCGTTTCGTAGGGCTATGTCGGTGACTTTGTTTCTGCTACGGATCTCCTCATTTCTGATTTGATCGCGTAGAGAAACTCCGAGCATAGCCCTCTCCATCGCACGCTGAGTCTCTGAGCTTTCGAATGAGGCCCATAGTCAGCGACCACGTTTCCGATCCGTGGGTTAGCTCTGGCAACACGCACTGTTCGAAGACATTAGTCTTCAGGCACTGAGGTATATTGGACGAAAACGTCTTAAGGAATTTCCTGAACGCTGGCCAACCGAGTTGGATTAGGCGGTTGACCTCTCTCTCGAAATTGGACCTACCTAGCTGGACCATGTGTCCCAGGTATGTATACTCGTCAACAATTTCGAGTGCAGAGTTCTTAACGATGACTGGGTGGAGTAGGACTTGGATATTACGCATAACTTTCGTCTTATCCATGTTCATTTTTAGGCCCACCTGTCGAGAAGCTCTGCTGAGGTCATCGAGCATTGCATTAAGATCTTCCAAAGTCTCTGCCATAATGACCACGTCGATGGCATGTTGTTGCTTATTGCTAAGTAACAAATGTCTTTACCTTGTAACCTTATTGTAACAAATGACTTGATATAAAGATTATTTTCTAAGTTCCTTGGCTTTTGTTTATATATAATGAATTACGCTATTAGATGTTAAATAATAGGTTGAGTCATAAATAACTTCCGCCTAAGTAGTATGTTTGTTCTGACTTTGATGACGACATTTTGAAGTCATTTTTAGAAGAAAATCCACATCAGTCCACTAGAGAGTTAACAGAAAGGCTCAATACATCCCAATCAACTGTCTGCCACCACTTGGAAAAATTGGGGAACGTCAGTAAATTGGGAATTTTGGTACCCCATAATTTGTCGATTGCCACTAGACTCCTCTCACGTGAAAATAATGAACCCTTTTTAAAGAAGGTTATTACTGGTGATGAAAAATGGATAACGTATGAGAACATCATCCGTAAAAGACAGCGGCTGGATAAAGATCAACCTCCTCTACCAGATCCTAAAGTAAACATCCCCGGCAAGAAAATTTTGTTATGTGTATAATGGGATCACCAAGGGATCATTCACCATGAGCTGCTAAATAGGAACGAAACAGTGACTGGAGATGTGGCAAAAAGAGTCTGTTTCCGCTCCAACGGATTATCACCTTTTCTATTCCTTGCAGAATTTTCTGAACGGAAAAACAATAACACTGGCCAAATTTTATGAGGAGGTTATCGACAAGCTAAAAACGAGATGGCAGCAAGTCATATCAAATAATGGAGAATATATTTTAGGTTAATTTTGTTTTGATTTATGTCACCCAAAATAAATGTTTAAAAAAAAAACGGAAGTTTTTTATGACTTGACCTAATTATCTTTTTACCTGTAATTTCTCTTGGCCCAGTTTTCTATTATGCTATTATATATAATAACCTTCTAATATTGAACGTGTTTAAAAAAAAAAACAATTAATAAAACATCTCATTATTACAAAAACATGTTATCAAGTTACTAGCTTTAATTTAGAACACAAAAACTTGTCACCATTTACCTTCTAACCTTAACCTTATGTGGCTTTAATCTTGTCTGCCTTGGCTAAATCATGGCCAAGATATATATTTTTAATGATAAACACAGTGATATCAATTTTTATTTATATTTTAGTTACACAAATAACAAACTCTGAGACACAACTCAAAAGTTGTCATCAAAATTTGTTGCAATTTCGTCGTTCAACCTTTACCTTGTGCATTACTAATCTTATCTAACATCAATAATTTCAAATGATTTTTGGATTGAATTGATGTAGATTTTATTTTAAAATTCCAATAGTAGAAATTACAATCTGCATGAAATTGTAGATATTTAGTTATTTGTTTGAATAATGCAGTACTGTATTACTGGATTCCAAAACAAGGCAATTAAAAAAAACAAGTGTCAAATTTATGATAATTTAATCTGTATCTCTACTTACGTTTTGAAGTTTTAAATGTTTAACGGTTTGAAATACTTCTAATTAGGAAACAAACAAAAACAAAACTAAACTGAACAAAATTAAACTGTAATATGTCACATTTTGTGTGTGTCTAGTGTAGTTGTGAAATTATATAACATATAAGTTATGTTTGATGATTCTGGGTAGTTTAAGGTAATGGACTAGCATGTAGACAGTACAAGTACCCCTATTTCTTCCAGGGAAATAAAAATTTAAAATACAAGAATAGAAGTATACGTTTACAAAAAAAGACCATGTACGTGCGTCTTTTAGTTCTACGTGATACTGGCGAAGAAAATTGTGCCAGTCTAGCACAGGTAAAAGACATAATACATACATACATACATAGCATCACGCCTCATTCCCATAGGGGTAGGCAGAGACAACATCCTTCCACTTGCCACGATCCTTGCATATCTCCTTCGCTTCTTTCAATCTCATTAAACCTTTCATACAAGTTCGTCGGTTTAGAGTACTCTTGACCTGGCCGTTATTTAAAATGTCCTGGATTTGGTCCAGGAACGTTCGCCTTGGTCTTCCCCTTCCAACTTTCGCATTCACTCTTGACTCATAAATCCTTTTTGTCAGTCTCCTTTCATTCATTCTCTCTACATGCCCAAACCATCTAAGCATACCTTTCTCAATTTTAGTCACTACGTCTTCTTTTATACCACAACGTTCTCTTATCACACTATTTCTCACTCTGTCACTCAGTTTTAATCCACTCATGCTTCTCAACGCTCTCATCTCTACCGCATTTATTTTACTTTTGTGATTCTTCTGCCATACCCAACTTTCACTACCATACATAAGTGTTGGCACCAACACTCCAGCATGCACTGCCAGTCTAGCCCTTTGAGACACCATCTGGCTATTCATAAAAGCATGCAGAGCACCATTTACCATATTCCCTGCATTCACTCTCCTTTCGATATCACTTTCACATGTTCCATCTTTTGTAAATTTAGATCCCAAGTATACAAATTCTTTCACCTCTTCCACTTGTTCCCCATCTATCAAAATATTGCCATTCATCATAGATTCATCTCGTTCAAAAAGCATAACTTTCGTTTTGTTTACATTCACTTTCATTCCTTTCCCTTTCAAAGCTTCATTCATAATATTTAGCATCTCCTGAAGCTCGTTAGCGGATGACGCAAGTATTACTTGATCATCAGCGTAGAGTAAACATTTGATGAGTAATTCATTCATTCTTAACCCATACATACATTCTTTTAAATCTGTCAAACATTTATCCATGAAAAGGTTGAACAGCCATGGTGACGCAACACATCCCTGTCGAACACCTCTTTCGACAGGAAACCACTCCGTGTACGCTCCGTTTACGCTAACAATAATAAGAGTTTAATTACAATTTAATGTATTAGTATATTGCTATTTCAAATATTTCAATAAAAAAAGCTGAGAAATATCGAAATACAATGATTAAAAGTAAATTATATGATTCCAATTTGAACGTAAGTCTTTCGGCACGCAAGGTCGTGGCAATTGTACATTAGTCTATAAAGGTTGTCGTCAGTCTTAAGAACTATTGACCTACTTACTGGGTTTTACATTTGACTAAAGAATATTTACGCTGAGGCCATAGATTTGTATCTAAAGATGTGGAATAATAATAGTTTCGTGTACGTCTTTATACAACATTAAAACAATAGTACCCATTATTAGAAATACGCGTCATCTCATTACTCTGTACAATAATGGCGCCATTATACAAACTTAAACCAAATATAATTTTGACTGAGGGAATATATGTTTATATGGTAAAAATAAATGAATTTGCGTCTTATTATTCTATATAATATTGGGACAATTTTGCAAAGGTGATCCGAGTTTAATTTTTATATGAAACAAATAAATAAAACTGCGTCTGATTACTCTGTACAATACCGTTTTATGAAGTAGAAACAACAGCCATTTTAGCTAAACGAATAATTTTTTATATGATAAAAATAGATCTCATTACTCTGTACACTAATAGCTCCAATTTATAAAGTGGAACCGAATATAATTTTGGCTAAAAAGCTAAATTTATATATGACGAAAATACGTGAATCACATAACAGTACTCTGTGGAATAATGGTGCCATTTTGTGAAATGGAACCAAATATAATATCGCCAACAGGTTAAATTTATATATGACGAAATTACGTGAAACACATCTCACTACTCTGTGGTTTAAAGTCGCCATTTTTTAAAGTGGAAAAAATGTAATTTTACCTCAAATTATACATTTTTTATATGATGAAATTATTTTCAATGAAATTTTATTTACTCAATTGTAAAAGGGCGGACGTGAAAAAGGACGTAGGTTCGTAACTTGCTTGTCGTAAGCCGACACGTGAGTTACGCTTCATTGCTATTCATTTCACACATACACTTTGACGGCCTCTGGCACAATGGTGCTAATAGATAGATAGATAAACAGCTTTATTGTACGACACATTACTTTACAAACGAAACAACATATTGAAACATAAAAAAGGAAGTGTGGCTGTGTCATGCCTTAGTATTACCAATGTCAATTGCTGGTTGACATGATGCGATAGTTCTGTCTCAACTCGGGCAATCTTTTTATGTGTGTTACCTATTTCGCTTCTCGGTAACTGTTGTAACATAAAGTTAACACCAGACAATAGAATAAACACAAACTAAATCAGTATTCTATTAAGATTTTCTCAATATTTGCCCGAAGTTGGGAAGATGGCGGTGTGATCCACCCCGTGCCTCGGAGAGCACGTTAAGCCGTCGGTTTTGCCTGATCTCTCTCCGGTTGTGTGCACTTCTGTACTATACCTGCGAATCCGCAGTGGAGCAGCGTGGTGGGTCTATGCTCTAAAAACCCTTGCTCCTCGGATTGAGGACGCCTGTGCCCAGCAGTGGGACGTTAAAGGGCTGCTACTTACTTACTTATATCAGTTACAAAGTGACCGTTACTAACGGTGCGAATGTCGCGTTGAAGGTCGTTAAGTTGTTTTGTGGTATTTTACACCAGATTTTTAAATTAATAAACAAAAGATAACATTTGGTAGTCTTTCATGAACATTTAAGTCCCGAGAGCTACTTAAGCGTCATTCGACCCCTGGGACAATTTCCATTTAAAAGCGCAGAATATTGCGGGGGCAAAAAAGACAGCCGAGCGCGATGTGTTACAGTCCTTATTTAAAGTAATAAATTCCTTAATCCTTTAGCAACCCAGTGATGTGATTTAATCTTGGATGGAAGTGATAGATATGTAGCTGCAACACCAACTTGTATCCCCGGATTTTGTAATAATTCTTTTTTTTTTTTTTTATTCATATGGATGCGATTTTAAAGACGTATTCACGTCAAAACATAACAGGAAAATAATAGAAAACACCAAGAATTTGGAAAGTTAAATCTACCGATAAGAAATTCGGTAGTTACTCTTTTTAATCATAGTTTTTTATGAGTTTATATTTTGTGACATTGAATTTGCATATGCAATTGTAATAAAGTCCGAACAGTTTTATCTTTTGAATAATCATCGGAGATAATATAATTTGAGTATCGGAATGTTCTTGACATATTTCTTAAAATAGTTTCGAGGCTAAACCAAAACAATATGTGTCATATTATTAAAAATACGTCTACTCAACCTGGCAAATGAATACTCAGTCTATTTTCTGCCAATTTCAATAAAGGGAAAGTTTATTTATCTTGTCTAAGTTGGAGTAGTGAGAAGCTTCGGCCGTGGCTAGATATCACTATACAAGGTGTTAAGAGACCGCGAAAACAAAGACAGATGATAGTACAAATGATGACGACACCTTTGATGATGGGATGGACATAACATCGATCCTGAACAAAAATCATATTTTAGAAATGTTTTAATAGCATTATTTACACTCCATTATGTTTTTACAAACAACAAAAGCCAACAATGAAACACAATATAAAAAATCGGCTGACGCTCGGGTCAACGAACGCACGGGCGCGACGGTTAATTTAAATAAAGAAAGTAAGCTTTATTCAGAGCACTGTGAGTTACATACACTTAAAACAATAAAAATAATAATTGCACAACTTTGTTTAAAATTTACACTTTCGCTCCCTATAGATGTTTCTTTTACACCGGCGCCGATCGTGTGCATTCGTTGACCCGAGCGTCAGCCGTTTGTGTTTCATTGTTAGTTTTGTGTTTTAGTGAAATCATGTATTTTTTATGAAACTTTCGTTTCATTTAGTTCTAGTGACATGATAGAGCGTAAATAATGGTAAAAATAGCTTTAAAAATATGCTTTTTTTTTTATATCAGAGTGTTTTTTTTCGTACTATCATTTAAGCTGTCATTAGTACTATCGTCTGTCTACGTTTTAAGGGGGCCGGAAGAGAGGTATTTGAAATCCTCCATTTATCCTTCATTTATTTACACCGACTCCAAATATAACAATACGAAGAACACTATAAAAGAATGCGCAATTTTTTCTTACTTTTTAGAGCATATTAATGTATTTGTAAGTTTGTTTTGAAGGCGCTTCTTTTTTTGGTAAAATTTCTATTTATTTTTTGATTTTTATTGAATCTAAAGTAAACTAAGAAATTTGTCTCAATATGTGTACAACGAGTGGCTCATATGAGATAACACACACACACACATAATTCACCTTTCAACTATGGCAATGCAGCAACAAACGTAAGGTCATTGGCATTTGATTACAGACAGTTATAGATTTTGCCAAAAATCACACTCTTGCTGTAAGCCATTGAGGAGTTCCATTGATCTTCATATTTAACTACGACTAGCACTTGACCATACCGAAGTTACAGTAGGTAACTCCAATATCTGCAGAGTATCGTTGATTTGCTCCTAAGAATTGAAGAGTTCCGTCACTTTGCCATGGATTATATCATCAGAACCTAACCAAACTATCACAAAACAACCCTTGAAATATATCCTTTCTAATAAAAAAAGAATCATCGAAATCGGTTGGCGTGATTTCGAGTTATTCGTCCATTTGTCGCGCACATGCTTACGCAAATTTAAGACTTATCCGGTTTTGTCATGGATGCCATCATCAGAACTGGATTTTAAAAAATGGGACCCTATGACGAGCACTACCGAGTCAGAAGATATGAGGGAACAAACATAAAAAAAAATGCAGTAGAATTGATAACCTCCTCTCCTCTCCCAGTGCATTAGTATGGAAAACTCTCAGATTTCCATACTAATGCACTGGGGTACTTTTGGAACCCCTGTTCGGTAGCCACGTAATTATTTATATACACAAACCCGGAAAAGTTAACAATCTGAATTCAAAATTGTATCACATATACGAAATTTATCAATTAAATGAGAATACGACAAAGTCAAATACCTTATCACTTACCATCAAGTGGAAACGTACCCAAGGGCCAACGCGTTTACTATTCTATTTCTTAATTAACTAGCATACATAAATAATGACGATAAACCTTTCAAAACTAAATTCATTTCCATTTTGTTCAATTATTCGATGTGAATTAATTAATTATATTTCATTAACATGACATCAACATAACCTCTCTTTGCTAGCTGAGGTCTAAGTTTGGACTGCTGGCTGGCTTCGGCCGTGGCTAGTTACCACCAAGCAAGAGATTTTTTTGATTGAACTGCCTCATTGGTCTAGTGGTTAGCATGTTCGACTACAGACATGAGGTCCTGGGTTCGAGTCCCGGGTCGGGCCAGTTCGAAATCGATATTGAGTTTTCTATTAAGATTTTCTCAATATTTGCCCGAAGTTGGGAAGTTGGCGGTGTGATTCACCCCCGTGCCTCGGAGAGCACGTTAAGCCGTCGGTCCTGCGCCTGATCCCTCTCCGGTCGTGTCGGATTTCCGTCACACCGGAGAGGGATCCGCAATCCGCAGTGGAGCAGCGTGGTGGGTCTATGCTCTAAAAACCCTCTCTCATATGAGGGAGGAGGCCTGTGCCCAGCAGTGGGACGTTAATGGGCTGCAACTTACTTTACTTAAGAGATTTATGTTCCGATACGATGCTGTGTACAAACCGCAACAGGTGAATTGCCTCCTACCAGATTAGCGCGCTTCCATCTTTGATTCAATCATCACTCACCATCAAGTGTGATCACAGTCAATCGCTAACCAGTTAAAAAAAAGAGTCAGATACTTTTTTCTACTCCTGGTTTTTATTTTTCGGTTTCCTAATATTGTTTAGAATTTACTTGTTGTCAACTATCCATTTATAAGAATTACATTAAAATCCGTTTATCTCTTAGACAGAGTAGACAAACATTCACTTTCTTTCAACTTCATTTGAAATATGAAAATTTTAATACATGACAGTATTTTTCCAACAAAATTTATAGTTCCAAAAATATCCAGATTTTAAATGTATTACAATACATTTATTACACCAAACAGTACTTCCACAAAAATATTATTTTGTTTTATTAATAAAAAATGATAATTCTGAATACATTTATTACACCACTCAATATTTTTACAAAAATATATATGTATTATTTTGTTAAATTAATAAAAATGATAATTCTGAATACATTTATTACACCACACAGTATTTTTATAAATACGTATATGTATATATTTTGTTTAATTAATAAAAAAATTTAATTTTGAATACATTTATAACACCACACAATGTTTTTACAAAAATATATATGTATTATTTCGTTTGATTAATAAAAAATGATAATTTCAAATACATTTATTACACTACACAGTTTTTTAACAAAAATATATGTTAGTGATTTTTGTATCCCGATATTTCAATGTAAGTAATCAATTTTCTTTTATTTTAAATACATTTATTGCACTATTTTTACAAAAGTATCTTTTATTCTAATATTGTAATAAATTGAATTGAATTTTGCTTATATTTTGCCCTTTTTTCGTCCTGGGTTCTTCTCAACATTTCATTTATAAAAACAAATATTTTAAATACATCCAGAAAGTAAGTTTATAACTTTTACCATATTTATATGACAAAAAATTCATATAAATTTTATTTTTATTTTGAATACACTTCGTACACCAAACAGTATTTAACGAAGGTAACTTCCACAAATGTATATGTTATACTAATAAGTAATATTAATTCATTTAAAATTTAAATATAAACATACAGAAAGTAGCTTTACATCATATATTTTATATTACAATAGTTTCATTTAATTTAGTTATATCTTATTTTTGTTTTGAATACATTTCGTACACCCATAAGTATTTTTACGAAGTTATTTTGTACAAATTCATAGTAGCTTTACTTAGATATTTTATATTAAATAGTTTCATTTAATTGATTTATATTTCATTTGTATTTTGAATACACGTCGTACACTAAACAGTCTTTTTTACAAAGTTATTACCACCAATTTTTACAAATGTATATATTGTTCCATTAAGTAATACATAATATATTTAAATCGTAGATATAAACACCCAGAAAGTAGCTTTACATTATATATTACAATAGGTTCATTTAATTTATTTGTATTTTGAATACACTTCGTACACCAAACAATATTTTTACAAATGTATATATTGTTCCATTAAGTAATACATAATATATTGAAATTATAGATATAAACAGCCAGAAAGTAGCTTTATTTAATTTATTTATATCTTATTTGTATTTTGAATACACTTCGTACACTAAACAGTCTTTTTTACAAAGTTATCGTTTACCAATTCATATTTTCTACTATTCATTACATAATACATTTGATTGATTGGCACTTTTGAAAACACTTAATACACTAAACAATATTGACGAAGTTACACATTAATATCTAGTTATTATCATTAATATGATAACATTTTGTTTTTATTTATACGCACGTACGTCTCGACGCTCGACTCGCACATATTATATTAGCGTGCATTACACATTGTGTTGCTCCACTGACACGAACGTGTCCTTAACAACATAATAGCAAACAAAATTTATATTACAACTTTCAAATAAAAGGTTACTCGAGTTGAAAATGCTAGGAAACTTGATGAATATAAAGTTTTATCACGGAAAATGAAGTGGTTGGCGTTGGTGTCTCTGATTTTGGCGAATGTTATCAAAGAGCCGGCGCCCGTAGTGAGAGTGGGGAGCGGCCTTGTGAGGGGGACCCTCAGCGATAACGGAAGGATTTATCTATACTTCGGCATCCCGTATGCGACTGTTGATGAGAGAAATAGATTTCAGGTACGTATAAATCAATACTCTTACTCAATGTGATATTGAGGGGGAAGATGCAGTAAGAATTTTCATAATATCAATTTTGAGACAATCAATATTGTTACCATTAATTTTGAGACAATAAATTATGAGACTATTGATTTTGAGACAATCAATTTTGTTATAATTAATTTTGAGACAATCAATTTTGAGGCAATCAATTTTGTGTCTATTGATTTTGATACTATCAATTTTGTTATAATTAAATTTGAGGCAATCAATTTTGTGACTACTGATTTTGAGACAATCAATTTTGTGACTATTTATTTTGAGACAATCAATTTTGTTACCATTAATTTTGAGACAATCAATTTTGTGACTATTGATTTTGAGACAATCAATTTTGTTACTATTAATTTAGAGACAATCAATTTTGTGACTATTGATTTTGAGACAATCAATTTTGTTACTATTAATTTAGAGACAATCAATTTTGTGACTATTGATTTTGAGACAATCAATTTTGTTACTATTAATTTAGAGACAATCAATTTTGTGACTATTGATTTTGAGACAATCAATTTTGTTACTATTAATTTAGAGACAATCAATTTTGTGACTATTGATTTTGAGACAATCAATTTTGTTACTATTAATTTAGAGACAATCAATTTTGTGACTATTGATTTTGAGACAATCAATTTTGTTACTATTAATTTAGAGACAATCAATTTTGTGACTATTGATTTTGAGACAATCAATTTTGTTACTATTAATTTAGAGACAATCAATTTTGTGACTATTGATTTTGAGACAATCAATTTTGTTACTATTAATTTAGAGACAATCAATTTTGTGACTATTGATTTTGAGACAATCAATTTTGTTACTATTAATTTAGAGACAATCAATTTTGTGACTATTGATTTTGAGACAATCAATTTTGTTACTATTAATTTAGAGACAATCAATTTTGTGACTATTGATTTTGAGACAATCAATTTTGTTACTATTAATTTAGAGACAATCAATTTTGTGACTATTGATTTTGAGACAATCAATTTTGTTACTATTAATTTAGAGACAATCAATTTTGTGACTATTGATTTTGAGACAATCAATTTTGTTACTATTAATTTAGAGACAATCAATTTTGTGACTATTGATTTTGAGACAATCAATTTTGTTACTATTAATTTAGAGACAATCAATTTTGTGACTATTGATTTTGAGACAATCAATTTTGTTACTATTAATTTAGAGACAATCAATTTTGTGACTATTGATTTTGAGACAATCAATTTTGTTACTATTAATTTAGAGACAATCAATTTTGTGACTATTGATTTTGAGACAATCAATTTTGTTACTATTAATTTAGAGACAATCAATTTTGTGACTATTGATTTTGAGACAATCAATTTTGTTACTATTAATTTAGAGACAATCAATTTTGTGACTATTGATTTTGAGACAATCAATTTTGTTACTATTAATTTAGAGACAATCAATTTTGTGACTATTGATTTTGAGACAATCAATTTTGTTACTATTAATTTAGAGACAATCAATTTTGTGACTATTGATTTTGAGACAATCAATTTTGTTACTATTAATTTAGAGACAATCAATTTTGTGACTATTGATTTTGAGACAATCAATTTTGTTACTATTAATTTAGAGACAATCAATTTTGTGACTATTGATTTTGAGACAATCAATTTTGTTACTATTAATTTAGAGACAATCAATTTTGTGACTATTGATTTTGAGACAATCAATTTTGTTACTATTAATTTAGAGACAATCAATTTTGTGACTATTGATTTTGAGACAATCAATTTTGTTACTATTAATTTAGAGACAATCAATTTTGTGACTATTGATTTTGAGACAATCAATTTTGTTACTATTAATTTAGAGACAATCAATTTTGTGACTATTGATTTTGAGACAATCAATTTTGTTACTATTAATTTAGAGACAATCAATTTTGTGACTATTGATTTTGAGACAATCAATTTTGTTACTATTAATTTAGAGACAATCAATTTTGTGACTATTAATTTTGAGACAATCAATTTTGTTACTATTAATTTAGAGACAATCAATTTTGTGACTATTAATTTTGAGACAATCAATTTTGTTACTATTAATTTAGAGACAATCAATTTTGTGACTATTGATTTTGAGACAATCAATTTTGTTACTATTAATTTAGAGACAATCAATTTTGTGACTATTGATTTTGAGACAATCAATTTTGTTACTATTAATTTAGAGACAATCAATTTTGTGACTATTGATTTTGAGACAATCAATTTTGTTACTATTAATATTGAGACAATCAATTTTGTTACTATTAATTTTGATACAGTCAATTTAGTCAATCATATTCTGAAAATATTATTTAGAAATCAAGATATTCTTTATTCAAATGGGCTTAGAAAGCTCTTTTGAATTGTAAAGTCTCGATTATTACTTTTAAGTTAGCACTTGACTGTGATCACACCTGATGTTAAGTGGCAGTTTATCTCTTATGGTTTTTACACAGCATTATACCGAAACACAAAAGTCTTGCTTGGAGATACCTCTTTGCTGGCAGAGTGGTCACTAGCCACGGCTGAAGCGTCCCATCAGTCCAGTCTCTTCTAGCAAAGAGAGGTCTCACTGCAGCAGAGCAAAAAAAGTAATTACACGTCATATAACGTACAACATAATAATAAATCTGTTATAAATTCTAATAGGCTGTATAAAATTAACAATTCATTGAAGGTTAACTGTATATATTTCTATTACAAACTGCCAGAAAACGTTCTAGAGATTTTACTTAATAGATTCAAATCCTTTATTAAAAGAAAACTAACTGAGAAATCGTACTATAAAAAGGATAGCTTAAAAGATGTAAATATAAATTTTAACAAAAAAAGAACCGCCTTCAAAACAAACTTGCAAATACATCTCTCGACTCCAAATATAAGAATACGAAGAACACTACAAAAGAATACGCAATTATTTCTTACTTTTTAGAGCATATTAATGTATTTGTAATTTTATTTTGAAGGCGGTTCTTTTTTTGTTAAAATTTATATTTATTTATTGATTTTTAGTGATCGCCATACCCGGGATCGAACCCGAAACCCTTATACCACCGCTTCAGAAATAATTCAATTTGAAATATTACAATGCAGCAACAAACGTAAGGTCATTGGCATTTGATTATAGACAGTTATAGATTTTGCCAAAAATCACACTCTTACTGTAAGCCGTTGAGGAGTTCCATTGATCTTCATATTTAACTGCGACTAGCACTTGATCATACCGAAGTTACGGTAGGCGACTTGAATATCTGGAAAGTTTATAGAAGATTCTGCCGAATATCGTTGAATTGCTTCTAAGAATTGAAGAGTTCCGTTACTTTTTCATGGATTCCATCTACAGAACCTTACCAAAGTATTACAAAACAGCCCTTGAAGTATCGAAATCGCTTGGTGTGATCTTGAGTTATTCGTCCATTTGTTGCGCACATGCTTACGCAAATTTAAGACTTATCCGGTTTTCTCATGGATGCCATCATCAGAACTGGTTTTAAAAAAAAATTGCCGCCTATGACGAGCACCACCTTTCATTAAAAATCATTAAGATCGGTCCACCCAGTCGGGAGATATCAGGTAACAAACATATACAAACGAATTGATAACCTCCTCCTTTTTTTGAAGTCGGTTAAAAAAGCAAGGGTTGTATGAATTGCTTTCCCTCTCTCTCTCTCTCTCTGTATGACTGAGTTTGTTGTGTGCTCTTCTGAAAACAAGGAAGCCTTGTAACATTAATTTCTAAGTGTTTCTCAAATACAAGTGTTAAAAAAAGAACTACTCGAATAAAGAACATTTGAATTTGTTGCATTTGAGACAATCACTGTTGTTGATCAAATAAATTACTTATTCTTGATATTTCTAAAATGTTATCGGCATATTTCCAGTTAATCCGATTACACGAGTCGACAAATAAATGCGTTATTTGTCCTACGGTTTATGATTTTCTGGTTTATTACGCGCATAAACGAAAATAAATACCATTTTTAACCGACTTCAAAAAAAGGAAGAGGTTATTGACAAAATTTTTCCATTGACAAATGTACGAATAACTCTAGATCACGCCAAACGATTTAGATGATTCTTTTTTTATTAGAAAGGATATACTTCAAGGGTTGTTTAATGATAGTTTGGTTAGGTTCTGATGATGGAATCCGTGACAAAATGACGGAACTCTTCAATTCTTAGGAGCAAATGAACGATACTCGGCAGAATCTTCTATAGGCTATCCAGATATATGAGTCGCCTACCGTAACTTTGGTATGGTCAAGTGCTAGTCGTAGTTAAATATGAAGATCAATGGAGCTCCTCAACGGCTTGCAGTAAGGGTGTGATTTTTGGCAAAATCTATAACTGTCTGTAATCAAATGGCAATGACCTTACGTTTGCTGCTGCATGCAATATTTGAAAGGTGAATTATGTATGAAGCAGTGGTATGAGGTTGTGGGTTCGATCCCGGATGTGGCGATATTAATGTAAATTTAACTTTGTAAAGTGCTTTCATTTAAACGGTGCTATCTCATATGAGAAAGACGTTTTTAGGTGTACATATATTGGGACAAATTTGTTAGTTTACTTCGGATTCACTAAAAATCAAAAAATAAATATAAATTTTAACAAAAAAAGAATGGCCTTCAAAACAAACTTACAAATACATTAATATGCTCCAAAAAGTAAGAAATAATTGCGTATTCTTTTATAGTGTTCTTCGTATTCTTATATTCGGAGTCGGTGTCAGCCAAGGTACCTACATATATAGCTATAGGTGGGAGAGACGTGGGAGCTGCCAAGTGGACACGCGGGAACATCGGCCTTGGCTGACACCGACATCGAATATATATATAATGAACAACAAAAGTTACAGACATATGTAATTAGTTAACAATTTAATGTACGATTTTTCGCGCAAAAAAATTGCACTATTCGTATTTAATTAACAAAATAAACGCAAAAAACAATTTACGTCCACAATTGAGGAATTATTTTAAATGTGTTTTTCTCGAAACTACCTTTGAAATTGTTGACTAAAAACCCAACAACAACTCGATGGATTTTGTTGTAGTTTTCACTGATTATTAATCCCATTAACAACTAATCACGTTAGTTTTTTATTTGTATTTATACTACTATTTTTTTTAACAAGAAACGTATGTATTCTCAGTCAAAAATTGCTAGGTTATTCTTGAATGAATGAAAGTTCAATGTAATGGGCCCCAACCCAAATTATAACAATTTTATTTTCATTTCATTCCATTTCGTTTAATTTAGAATTTTATTATCATTTCATGTAGAATTCCAGTTAACATTTCATTAAACGAACGTTCCTGAACCAAATCCAGGACATTTTAAATAACGGCCAGGTCAAGAGTACTCTAAACCGACGAACTTGTATGAAGGGTTTAATGGGATTGAAGGAAGCGAAGGAGATATGCAAGGATCGTGGCAAGTGGAAGGATGTTGTCTCTGCCTACCCCTATGGGAATGAGGCGTGATGCTATGTATTTCATTAAACTTGATTTAGAATTCCATTTAGCATTTCATTTAGAATTCTCTTTAGCATTTTATTTATTTCAATGAAGACTTTCATTTGGGCCTTCATTTAGCATTTCGTTTAGAATTCCATTAAGCATTTCATTTAGAATGCAATTTAGCATTTTATTTAGATTTCAATTAAGCCTTTCATTTAGGCCTGCATTTAGCTTTTCGTTTAGAATTTTATTTAGCTTTAAATTTTAATTTCATTTAGAATTCCATTTAGCCTGTCATTTAGAATTCCATTTAGCATTTCATTTAGAATTCCTTTTCGCATTTCATTTAGAATTCCTTTTCGCATTTCATTTAGAATTCCATCTAGCATTTCATTTATCATTTCTTTGAGCATATCATTTTGATTTCAATTTAGCCTTTCATTTATCTCTTCATTTAGCCTTTAATTTAGAACTTCTGTTAGTCTTTCATTTAGCATTTCAGTAAGCATTTCATTTAGAATTTCATGTAAAATTTCATTTCAATTAATTTTATTTTTTATTTATTTACTGTGCTATAAAATCCTGCTTGAATACAAAAATTGATTTATTTTATATCGTATGACAATTTAAAGACCTCGCTGATGAATTGGGGAAAATACTTGCTCCCTCTATTCTATTCTCGACAGGAAAAGTTTAGGAAAAAGCATACACCACAAACAAATACACAATATTAATACAATAAATAAAAAGACACTTGCAATGACGTATTTTAAGGAGAAGGTTCAGAAAACATTTGTTGCTTTGCTTAAGCATTTTAATAAGATACCGACATCAGTATTGGACTTGCCTTTTCATAATTCTTTCAGGCTGATTATAATTTTGAAGATTATTCCAGCGATAAAAATGTTTCGACTTGATTCCAGTTGCACATGAAAGCTAAACACATTGTAACAAACAAAAACTATATTTGGTGGAGTAACCTCTGAGTTTCTGAACGGTTTCTTCTCGGTGGACACAACTTTCCGAACCGGTGATAGATTTATTACCAACGTACAGACTACTGACGATTCAAAAGTGCTTTTTCAGCCTACTTGAATAAAGAATTCTTTGATTTTTGGTCTGGAAGGGTAGGAGGTTATATTAGCGCTCTTCTAGATAAAACTATATCCATCACTTATCACCAAGTGAGGTTACACAGTCAATTACTAACCTTACAGCAATAAAATGAAAATATCTACATACATACATACATAGCATCACGCCTTATTCCCATAGGGGTAGGCAGAGACAACATCCTTCCACTTGCCACGATCCTTGCATATCTCCTTCGCTTCTTTCAATCTCATTAAATCTTTCATACAAGTTCGTCGGTTTAGAGTACTCTTGACCTGGCCGTTATTTAAAATGTCCTGGATTTGGTCCAGGAACGTTCGCCTCGGTCTTCC
>JACTOM010000939.1:107606-126604 GCA_015832385.1 Elymnias hypermnestra
GTACGTACACAAAAACATTGACTCTTTTAATAAAAAGAGTGAATGTATATCATATAACTTACGAAACCAAAACAAACTTGTTATAAATTCTAGTAAGCTGCATAAGATTAACAACTCATTTAAGGGTAACTGTATACGTTTCTATAATAAACTCCCACAAGACGTTTTAGAAATGTCAACTAATAAATTCAAAGTCTTTATTACTTAGACGACAGAAACGCGTGGGAGTGAACGAACTGCTCTAATTTGAATTGAAATATATTAAACTAATACGATATTGTAATGATGATAGTAACAAAAACAAAATACCCTCCAATCAGGACGCGAAGGAACTCTCGTAACTTTAGATTTAAAGTCGTTCTGGAGTATCATCATCAGACGTGCATTAGAATTAGAGTGTGGAAAAGAAAAAAATATATATTATTTGACGATTCAAAGGTGCTGTAATATGCCTACTTGAATAAAGATAATTTGATTTGATTATACCATCCAGGGCTCGTGGCAAATTCTTTTGCTCTATCCTACCGCAAAATCTTCACGTGCTTTTAGTTTTATTAAGTAGTTACATTAATTCACATTCATCAGGCTATATACGTCCCACTGCTGGGCATAGATCACCCTTTTTATGCGAGAGAGAATGAGCTATAGTACCCACGCAAGCCTTCATCAAAATACTTCGATGAAGGAACAACGTCTTGAGGAAACCTACAGTCATTTATAAAGTTATACTTCTTTGGCGTAACAAGATAAAAATCTCTTCAAACATATTAATCTCTCGTCAGACCTATGTCCAGCAGTGGACCTCCATCGGTTGAAGCGACGACGACGAAATGAAATACATCCATCATTCGCTCACTCAATGCAAGGCAAAGGCCAAATTCCAAAATAATCATATCAAGTTTATCATATCATAATCAAAGTTTTGATCGGGCTATAGATTTTCAATAGGCAGAATAGCCAAGTCTTATAACCTATCTTGTCTCATGTGTTTCGAGTATCTCTTGTTTTGGCAGGTGATCCCCTAGGGGAGCTCAGGGCGGAAGGTCTCACGGCTCCTTACCAGTGCAGAGTAGCCGCGAGAACCAGAGGGGAATAACCAAACGCTAACGAAGTAAGGAGGGTCAGGGTTCCAGCTAACAGAGCCTTGACCGAAAGTTGGAATGAGGATCTCGGGTCCCCTGTGGCGAGCGTGGCCTTAGTAGGGGCGATCTTCTGGACAAGTAGCTGGGCAGAGTGCACGGATCGTTATCGTAAAGATTGGTACAGGTGCTTACCAGTCATGGTTGCTTCGGCAAATACCTGTATCAAACTGTTGGCTATGAGCCGTCGGCCAGCTGTTAGGAGTGTGATGTTTCCTTAGACACAGCCCACATTGGCAGAAAGTCCCGCCTGGGATTCTAATCGACAGGCCTCTCATTGGCTAGTATTATAGGTGCAATACTCATCCTCCCTTGCGAGTTGCCACCTTTTGCAAGATTGACAACTCGCTTAAGAAGGCACGACAAAGAGAGAGGGTGAATGCCACTGAGGCACTCAAGCCCCGACGAAGGGGAGTAGAAAACAGGAGGCGGAAGTTCATACAACTCCTCCTCCTGTAGAATATCTGTGAGCCGGCTACAACCGATGGTCCAGAGAGGAATGCCTCCCCACTCATTGTTGACGACGGTCCCGCTGGGTTTTAGAGGGTAAAATCTCTTGGGCCAAGGGCCCGTGGCGTTTTACCAACCCTGCCACCTATAGTTACGCCAGTAGCTGAAGCCTTGCAGTCCAGACTCAAAAGTTCAGGATCGAGGTCTACATGAATCTTATACATCCGTGATAACATTCATTTACACAGTTATAAAAGGGAAATAAAAATTTTAATACAAGAAATAATAACAAACTTGTAATTCCATATTTGCCTCCACATAATTTGATATAACCCATTACCCAATTATCATACAAAACTAACTTTAAAAGAGTAACCGTTGAGTTTCTTGCCGGTTTCTTCTCAGCGTATTCAACTTTCAACAGGTAGTAGATTTGTTACCAACGGACAGCCTACTGACGATTCAAAAGTGCTTTTTGAGCCTTCTTAAATAAAAATATAGTTAAAAGTGTGTGCTTACAAAGTACACATGTCATGTAACTTTTAAATCTCGTTTATATTTATACAAATGTAAAGTTTTCATTTCCAAGGCTTAGAGGGTGGGATAAAAGCCACATGTTATTTGTAAATATTAAAACTACCCAACCTTCAAGCGAATAAGCATAAAAAACGTTGCAAATTTTCGTTTCGTCCGTAAAAATTTTACACTCACGCGCCTAAAGAAGTTCCACTTCAATAATTGAGTGTATTATCTCTATTTTCTTTTTACACTGAACCACAGTCGGTTTTGATTCTCCAAGCCACAATTATCCTTAGCACAGATTCGTTTAGCGACGCCCATGACATGGAATGTTATTGCATACCAATATACCTTTCAAGTAGTTAAGGCTTCTAAGAGTAATACTGCACTTGATTAAACACGCGACTTTGCGTCAAACGTTTACATCAGTAAGTCATTTTTTGACGCCGACTCCAAGTATAGGAAAACTCTAATACGGAGTTCCATTGGTCATCATATATAACTACGATAATCACTTGACATTACCGACGTTACGGTAAAGTAAAAGCTCCAGTGTGGATTGGCAGGCATAGTACACAAGTGCACTCTCTATTCCTTCATTCTCATAGTCCGATGTGGTGGAAATCCGACACGAAAGGAGAGAGATCAGGCGCAAGACCGACGGCTTAATTATATTAATTTTTGAATTGACCCGACCCACATCCTCATGTCTGTCGAACATGCTAACCACTATACCAATAAGACAATGAGACGTGACGGTAGGCGACTCAAATACCCTGATCATATCCTATAAAAGATTCTGCCGAGTATCGCTAATTTACTCCCAAGCATTAAAGAGTTCCGTTACTTTGTCAGGGATCCCATGATCAAAACCAAACCAAACTATCATCAAACAACCCTTGAAATACATCCTTTCCAAAAAAACCAATCGCCGAAATAGCTTAGCGTGGTCTTGAGCTATTAAATTAAAAAAAAAGAAATGAGACCACCTTTCATTTAAAAAAAAGAATCATCAAGATCAGTTAACCCAGGTATGCTTAGATGGTTTGGGCATGTAGAGAGAATGAATGAAAGGAGACTGACAAAAAGGATTTATGAGTCAAGAGTGAATGCGAAAGTTGAAAGGGGAAGACCAAGGTGAACGTTCCTGGACCAAATCCTGGACATTTTAAATAAGGGCCAGGTCAACAGTACTCTAAACCGACGAACTTGATGAAAGGTTTAATAAGAATGAAAGGAGCGAAGGAGATATGCAAGGATCGTGGCAAGTGGAAGGACGTTGTCTCTGCCTACCCCGAAGGGAATAAGATGTATAAAAAGAATATGATGAAGCGTAGTGGTGGATTTTCCTTCACGGAAGTGGCAGGTTCAAATTTTAGTCTGACACAGCTAAGTTTAATACTTTGGTGGGTAGTAATTTATTGGGTACTCCGAGTATTATTACAGCGCAAGCAAAATCGTCAATACTGAGATTATTATTACTAAGCAGACGGAATCGTTGGTACACAGACTATTATTATCGCGCAGGCGAAATCGTGATTACTCAGAATATTATTAGCACGCAAGCGAAATCGTGATTACTCAGAGTATTATTACCGCGCAGGCGAAACTGTCTGTATTCAGATTAATATTACACGTAAGCGAAATTCTGATTACTCGTACTTATTCAGATTATTATTACTAAGCAGACGAAATCGTGGGTACTCAGATTATAATTATTATGCAGGTGAAATCGTGACTACTCAAAGTATTATTAGCTCGCAGGCGAAATCGTTGGTACTCAGGTTATTATTATCACGTACTCGAAATCGTTATTACTCAGAGTATTATTACTGCCCAGGCGAAATCGTAATAAGTCAAAGTATTATTACCGCGTAGGCAAAATCGTGATTACTCAGGATACTATTAGCACGCAAGCGAAATCGTGATTACTCGGAGTATTATTATCACGCAGGCGAAATCGTTAGTACTCACAGCATTATTACCGCGCACGCGAAGTCATAGACACCCAGAATATTTTTATCACACAGGTGAAATCGTTATTACTCAGAATATTATTACTGCCCAGGCCAAATCGTGATTAGTCAAAGTATTATTACCGCGCAGGCAAAATTAATATTACTCGTAAGCGAAATTCTGATTACTCAGAGTATTGTTACCGTCAAGGCGAAATCGTGGTTACCCAGAAGTATTATTGTATGCAGGCGAAATAGTACGTAAAATCTAATTCGTGGAAAAAAGAAATAGCTAGTATACAACATATTTCAGACATGAGTTTTAATTATAAGCAGACGAGATCACACGAAGCTGCTAGTTTNGAACTCAGGATACTATTAGCCCGCAAGCGAAATCGTGATTACTCGAAGTATTATTATCACGCAGGCGAAATCGTTAGTACTCACAGCATTATTACCGCGCAGGCGAAATCTTCGACACCCAGAATATTTTTATCACACAGGTGAAATCGTTATTACTCAGAATATTATTACTGCCCAGGCGAATCGTGATAAGTCAAAGTATTATTAGCGCGTAGGCAAAATCGTGATTACTCAGAATATTATTACCGCGCAGGCAAAATTGTCTGTATTCAGATTAATATAATACGTAAGCGAAATTCTGATTACTGAGAGTATTGTTACCGCCAAGGCGAAATCGTGGTTACCCAGAAGTATTATTGTATGCAGGCGAAATAGTACGTAAAATCTAATTCGTGGAAAAAAGAAATAGCTAGTATACAACATATTTCAGACATGAGTTTTAATTATAAGCAGACGAGATCACACGAAGCTGCTAGTTTCATTAATAATTGGTTTCTGCTAAGAAATATCAAATATGCAGCGGAAAAGGTCGCGATGATAAACGGTTTGCCCAATTTTGTGTACGTGTAATAATTTTTCGCAACTTCTTCGGAGTTGATCTAAAAGCTGGCCTTGGCCGTGATTGTAGACTATAATTTAACACAATCTCATATTGCTGCAATATTGAAAGGCGAGAATTAGTTAGCGTGTAATCAATATAATGATTAACGGTTACGATTGCATTTTGGTATCTGTAACCACGATTTTTTTGATTGCTTGACTGTTAATCTCATCGGATGGTAGCGATGATGATAGTCTACTTTGGTAACCGGGCAAAAGGTAATTTACCTCTTATGTTTTCTACACAGTGTCATACCAGAACGCAATTTTTATTTCCTTCATGATAATAAGGTAACGTCACGTTAGTGGACATAATAGAAACTCTATATACATTTTATTTTTAAACATTAAAAGTATTCATTATGTCCTAATGTGAAACACGATTTAAAAATAATGGTTTTAGATGTTTTGTGTACGGTTTTCGTATTCAATTATACTTAATATTCATTCAAAATTGCATTGTATTTATTTTTTGTTGCTGACACATTAGCATTTGACCGTTGGTCAATGTTATTGTAAGACAGTAAACTTTATAAAAAGTCATTTAAATCTTAACGGTGTCTGCACAGCTTCGTGTCACGAATCAAGTATTTCCTGTCTTCTTTTCTTTTTTTGTCTTCCTTCCTTTCTTTCTGTCTGTCTTTCTTTTGTCTTCCTGTCTTCCTTCTTTTCTTTCTGCCTATTTTCTTTGTGTCGTCTTTCCTTTCTCCGTTTCTTGTTCTCTATCTGCCTTCCTTTGTCTTACTTTCCTTAGTTATGTTTATCAGTCTGTCTTTATTATCTTTTATGATTTAAGGCAGTTTAATTTATTTTATTTGATACAATATTGTTTAATTTAATTTCATTTAATTTAATATTTATTTTTTATATCAAAGTGTATTTGCACCTAACATAGTCATAAGTTAGTAAACTAACAATTTGAGTCAAATGTTGCTCTTAATAAAGATTTATTATTATTATTTATTTCTACTGACGTGCCCCAATTCAACAAATCAGTGATAATTCCATCCAATTCAGCTGTTCTTGCCTTCAATTAGCGTAGCAAATACAACTTTGTTTGTCGGGTGGTTGCTAAAATGAATGCGATTTTATATCGTCTCACAATAAACAATAGCAACGCTGCCAACGATACCAAGTGATGCATACATAATTAATCATTATGCAAATGAAAATTAAATACCCGCACTTATAATATCTTCGGCTATTTGTTAATCGGAAATGCGAGTAGTAATGAATTTGGTAACTTGTTAAAAAGTACCAAAATCTTTAATTATTAACAAACTTTCTGCAAAGTTTGAAGCAAATCGGACGTTGCAATTAAAATTACAGTCTTTTCGGGAGAAAAGTGGCCTATAACCGTCTCCAATAGTGCATGTATACCAAAATATATCCTAATCAATTTATTTTCGTGTATTGATATTAATGTCACCCAATCACACTACAATTCTAGTATATTTGTTACAGGCACCGCTACCACCACCAAAATGGGATGGAATCTACGAAGCCAGAAACGAAAATATTCGTTGTCCACAAAAAATGATAGGTCCATTGATACACGGAGAAGAAGACTGTTTAAAATTGAATATTTACACGCCAGTTGATGTCGCCCATGGAAAATTACTTCCAGTCATGGTGTTTATTCATGGAGGATGTTTCATGGAAGGAACCGGATCAGCCTTTTTGTATGGTCCAGATTTCTTCGTGGAACAAGGAGTAGTATTTGTAGGAATTAATTACAGACTCAATGTCGAAGGATTTCTTTGCCTTGGTATTAAAGAAGCTCCTGGAAACGCAGGTCTCAAAGATCAAATAGCTGCTCTTAGATGGCTTAAGAAAAATATTAGAGTTTTTAATGGAGACCCAAATAATATAACTCTATTTGGTGAAAGTGCTGGTGCTGTATCAATATCATATCTTCTCTTGGCTCCAGCAGCTAGAGGGCTTTTCCAACGAGCAATTTTACAAAGTGGTGCTACAATAGCACCTTGGGCATTACAACATGATCCAATTAAAACAGCCAGTAGACTGGCACAAGAATTTGGTTACATTGGTACAGACCCTTATGAAATATATAACGTTTTATCAAATAAAACAGTCGGTGAATTAATTAACTCTATAAGATATTCCAAAGAAAGACAATTTGTCACAGCAGAAACATTGTTCGTGCCATGTGTTGAGAAAGAAATTGATGGTGTGGAACCAATAGTCACTAAGTATCCAGCTGATATTATATCCTCTGGTAATTATACAAAAATGCCTATAATCATGGGCTACAACGATAACGAAGGCATTTATTTCGTCAGTAAAACTCACGGTACAAAAATTAATAACGTAGAAGAAGTAAATCCTTTAGATCTAATTCAAAGCGATTTAGAATTTCCATCTGAAACGGTGAAGAACGATACGATGACTGATATATTTAGCTATTACTTATCTTCTAAAAAAGATGATGCAATAATGCAGTTGGTTGATTTATCTTCTGATCTCCATATAAAGTATCCGACAGCTTTAGAAGCTGGAATGTATGCTAAAACAAACGATCAACCAATTTACTATTATCTATTTAAATACGACGGATATATAAACATGGCGAAGTTTATATCAGGATTTATGTTCAAGGAAGGTGCATCACATGGTGATGAATTGATGTACATGTTTAAACCCTACACATTTCCTTTACCAACGCGTTATTTTGAAATGGTTATGGTTAAAAGAATGGTTACATTGTGGACTAATTTCGCAAAGTTCAGGTGAGTTATTTTAGTATTTTGTAAGAATATTTCAATGACAGAAACGTTTTAAATCCAGTTACTCATAAATAGGATGAATCAGTTAATTTATTAATGGCCGTCGATGTTATTAATTTAATTATAGAAATGACTACTCAGTTACTTACTGGTGTCTACTTGGTTAAAGTATATTTTGTATTTATTAAGAAAATAACACTCGAATCGGTTACCGTCTTCACTGCAAAATTTGGCGTTAAAGTGCCACACACGTTTTTTTTTATTTTTGTCACCTCATATCTCCCGACTGGGTGGACCGATGGTCATGATTGAAATGAAAGGTGGTGCTCGTCATAGGGTCCCATTTTTTTTTAATCCAGTTCTAATGATGGCATCCATGAGAAAACCGGATATGTCTTAAATTTGCGTAAGCATGTGCGCGACAAATGGACGAATAACTCAAGACCACGCCAACCGATTTCGATGATTCTTTTTTTATTGGAAAGGATATACTTCGATTACAAAATCTCTTTATTCGGTTCATATTTGGGTTACGCAAATATGACCATGTATCAGAATTTCGTGCGAAGCTCAAATGGTTGCCTATACGTTTTCGAATGAATTTGCATATTGTTTCCCTTCTGTACTGTGATATTTAATCCTTGTGCTCCAGCTTATCTCAAGGGACATTTTAGTTTTAATGATTCGGAGATAAGATGTTTAAGGCCATCCCGGAGCCTTAAACTAAATATTATTCCCCAGAAAATGTTCTTTGGGCAATCCTTTGTGGTACAGGGGATCGAATTATGAAATGAGCTACCTCTGACGATCAGAGAGGCCAATTCTTTCAATTTTTTTAAAAACCTCGTCAAGGTTCACTACCTCTCCCTGTGCACTTAGACGACGATTACATTTATATATAATTATATATGTCGGAGTGCAAGAGTCTGTGGATCGCTGATCCATGTGTAATAATCTGTGGAACGCTGGCGCCATCTTTGTATCGGCGTGGGGGCAGAGTCAATAAGTGGCAGTCCGGCCCGTCTCTCGGCAGTTCTCGAGTGGCGGTCGGCCGGAGTGGTCGACTATTGAAACTGTCGCGTTCCTAGCTATTAGTGTTAATGAGTTTGTGTAAATTGATATCGAGAACATTAAGTGATTGAAGATTATAATCAGAGTTAATTAACAAAGTATTTTATTGCACCAACATTAACCACGAACGCCTACAGAATAAGAAATTAAATTATGGATCTCATCAATGGCGATATCGGCGGAGAACCCTACGCCCCTGTGCTTTATGCTTCTCCGTTCTCTCTTATTCTCCGACATATATATTAGTTTATAATAATATGTATTTTTGGGTTCGTATGTAAATATATATTTATTAGTATGTTTATTTGTATGAATCTGTTTATGTATTCATGTATGTTTTGTATGTATCTATGTACTACACCTTTTATACACCAACTGCCCATTTCCGTAACTAAGCCTTGCCTGGCAGAAATCGCTTCTTGGCGATAAGGCCGCCTTATTCTACTCTATGATTAAGTAATGGTATACTCGTATATTGTAAGTATTAGTTATGGTGTACAATATTCTCTCTCTCTCTCACTCTCTCTCTCTCGCTCTCTCTCTGTCTACTTCAAAGGTTGTTTTGTGATAGTTTGGTTAGATTCTGATGATGGAATCCATGACAAAGTGAAGGAACTCTTCAATTCTTAGGAGCAAATGAACAATACTCGACAGAATCTGCTATAGGCTATCCAGATATATGAGTTGCCTACCGTAACTTCGGTATGGTCAAGTGCCATTCGTAGTTAAATATGAAGNTTTGATTGCACCAACATTAACCACGAACGCCTACAGAATAAGAAATTAAATTATGGATCTCATCAATGGCGATATCGGCGGAGAACCCTACGCCCCTGTGCTTTATGCTTCTCCGTTCTCTCTTATTCTCCGACATATATATTAGTTTATAATAATATGTATTTTTGGGTTCGTATGTAAATATATATTTATTAGTATGTATTTTTGTATGAATCTGTTTATGTATTCATGTATGTTTTGTATGTACTACACCTTTTATACACCACCTACCCATTTCCGTAACAAATTTGTCTGACCCTAAGGTTGCCTGGCAGAAATCGCTACTTAGCGATAAGGCTGCCTTTTTGTACTCTATGATTAAGTTATGGTGTACAATAAATTGTATTTCTCTCTCTCTCTATTTCTCTCTCTCTCTAATTCAAGGGTTGTTTTGTGATAGTATGGTTATGTTCTGATGATGGAATCCATAACAAAGTCACGGAACTCTTCAATTCTTAGGAACACATGGACTATACTCGACAGAATCTTCAATAGGCTATCCAGAGGTTTGAGTTGCCTACCGTAACTTTGGCATGGTCAACTGCTAGTCGTAATTAAATATGAAGATCAATGGATCTCCTCAACGGCTTACAGTACGGGTGCGGTTTATGGCAGAAAATATAAGTGTCTGTAATCAAATAGCAATGAGCTTACGTTTGTTGCTGCATTGTAACACGTTTACTTCAGATTCACTAAAGATCAAAAAAATTAAACAAAAAACAAATTATAAGCTTTAATGTAGTTTTCGATGAAGGAAACCTATATTTCCAGGGTATACGTAGTTTTTGAATACGCATTGAATGGCACGTTGTAGATCTGTACCAGCAATGGGATGTTTAGTAATTAAATCACATTTTTTGGCAAATAAACAACAGAATTGCTCCCTGGAATATGTAGTATAATAAAGACTTTCAAACACTTAACTCATAATCAAATTTGTCAGTAATTTATTACAATAGAGTTAGCTTTTGTAGCTTTTATATCTTGATTTTATCTATAGGTGATGAGTCGAAACCGATGGTGATATTTATCAGGCTGTTAATCTATAAAGTAAACAACGATAGAACCTATCTGTGGTCAATCTGTAACTCTAGTTAGTATACTTATAATATCTCTAGGAAAGGTCATAGCAAATAGCTAATTTTTCCTTATAGAGCATATTACTTTTTCACACTATTATTGGATAATTATAGACAATGTTCAATGCCATTTTATATGACGTGAAAATGGTATTTAAACAGTCTTTATTGCGGACAGGTTAGCACTATAATTATTTAACCTGACTGGAAGTTATAAATTGCTAAAATAAGTATTTAAAATACAGCATCGTACCGGAACGTAAATTTTTTGCTTGGGGGTTTGTTTTTACTGGTAAAATGGTTACTAGCTACAGTCGATCTAGACAAATTAGCAAATATATATTGATTTGCTTATAAGTTAACACTTGTCTATGATATCACCTTATGGTAAGTAATAATGGAGTTTAAAATGATAGCGCACTAGCCTTGTAAGAAGTAAATTACGTCTAAATGGTTTCTACATAGCATCGAATCAGAAATTTTCTGCATGAGGTTATCTTTACTATTATCCTCACTAGTCCAGGCTCAATGATTGCCTTTGTCAACTACTGGTTGACATGTTACGATAGTTATGTCTCAACTCGGGCGATTATCAGGCATCTCTTTCTTTTTAAGTCATTGTATTATCAATTTCGCTTCTCGTAAGCTGTCGTAATAAAATATGCATAGAGATACATCATACAATAGAAAATATAATAAATAAATAAGTTACAATATGACCGTTACTAACTGGTCGAGTGTCGCTTCAAAGGCTGTTAAGGTTTTTGTGGTATTGTAAAAACTTTGAGTGTTTATTAGTTATTATTTGTGTTTTTGATTATATAAATGATGTGAATAACAATGAAAACCCTTGAGGTAAGTTTTAACTTTTAGGATATGAGCCTATAAATACAAGATGGATTTTTTTCACTATCTCAAAGATTAGCGCAACATGACGCTACCAGACGCACCAGAGTCTTATTTTAATAAACAAAAGATAACATTGAGTAGTTTAACTATTAGCAAATATAAAAAACATAACAAACTAAACTTTCATGAACGTTTAAGTTCCAAGAGCCACGTTTTTTGCGTCATTCGACCCGTGGGGCGTTCGAAGCAAAAACATCCGTTCGTGGCGGGGCAGGCGACGGTTATTTGCGTTAAAAAGCGCGGGCAAATTACGGGGGGCATTAAAAAACGCCGCTGGACAATCTAAGGAATAAGCAATTTTGTAAATCTCGCCTGTACCCAGCTATAGTCAGTTACTGATAGGCTTGACGGTGATGGCTTAAATCACCATACCCTTATAGAATAACCGAGTAAGTTTACAACTTCGCGTAAAACCAGAAGACTAAGGAGCTTGCCGAAGATAATTTCTGGGGATAGTTTTTAAATTATTTTAAGCAATTTTTTCTTAGTACCCTCTTCCCTCAATATATTTTCCTCCAATGACCTTCTCGATTTGCTAGCAGAGGTTGTTTTTTCTTAAGTTTAGACTGATGGGAGTCTTGGGTCGTAGCTGATTACCACTCTACTAGCAAAGACGTAACGCCAAGAAACGAAATTTGTGTGGTACTTTTAACAAGATCGATACACTTCCATCTTAGACTGTATCTTCAGGTGTAATCACAGTCAAGCGCTAACCTGTCAACAATTACAAAAAATATACATTTATAGACTTTTCAAGTCTTTAATTAGCTGGAACACTTAATATAAGTGTATTGATGCTCTCCTACCTTAAACACTCTCATCAGGTTCGTCGTCGTCGCTTCAACCGATGGACACAGGTCTCAGGAAATGATGCCCACAAGGCCCGATCTTATATCGTCGGTCCACCTTGTGGGGGGTCTCCCTACACTGCGTCCTCCGGGCCATTACAGCACCTTCGGGCTCCAACGTCCATCAGTTCGTCGGACTATGTGCCCCGCCCATAGCCACTTCAGGTTCGCGATTCGTAGGGCTATGTCGGTGACTTTGGTTCTGCTACGGATCTCCTCATTTCTGATTTAATCGCGTAGAGAAACTCCGAGCATAGCCCTCTTCATCGCACGCTGAGTGACTTTGAGCTTTCGAATAAAGCCCATAGTCAGCGGCCACGACCAGGGATATTGGACAAAAACGACTTCTGGAATTTCCCGAACGCTGCCCAAACGAGGTGGATTCGACGGTTGACCTCTTTCTCGAAATTGGACCTACCTAACTGGACTATGTGTCCCAGGTATGTGTACTCGTCAACAATTTCGAGTGTCATGTTCTCAATGATGACTGGGTGGAGCGGGACATGGATATTAGACATAACTTTCGTCTTATCCATGTTCATTTTTATGCCCACCTGTCGAGAAGCTCTGCTGAGGTTTTCGAGCATTGCATTGACATCTTCCAGAGTCTCTGCCAGGTCTCTTCAAAGCCCATCAGGTTACTAGAGCATTTCTATAGAAAAGAAGCTTTATATAAACAGAAATAAACTTTTTATAAGATTACATAAGCAGGGATGTGTATTCAGTAGAAAAATCCCAACGTGCCGCCAGTTACCACGCGAGTCACGTCCATCCGCGTTATTATATCGACAAATTTATTTACGTTTCTCGTAAAGCTCGATTCTGAATGCAAAATTCATTTTGTTTACCGCAAAACGCGGTTTTAGATTTGTTCATTCTAATTGATAACACGATAATCTATCTGTCTATATATATCAATTGTTGTTCGTTAGTCTCACTAAAACCAAAGATAAAATCCACAATTTCACTTTCCTTTAAAAACTATTCTATCTGTCAAATGTTTGATGTTCGTTCTATCATTCAGAAATCAAATGACATTTAAAAGAATACTTTTGCTTTATTTTTTTGTCATTTGACATTGCCAACCAACAATTTCTGATCACAACTGTTATATTTTATGGACTTTGGCTAGTTTCAGGCTGTTATTTTTATTAGGAACTGTTTCAGTTAAGTTTTGACCACATTCCTTACTAAAGTTGATACCATCCACATTATAATTCAGCTTTATTTCATTCATTGCGCGTTTGACCAAAAAATATATATATCGGTGCGATTGATTTGAAGTTTGGCATGGCTACTCCTGTCAGAACTTTCCCCATAATCCTATGAGATCGGAATATATAGGCGGAAAAGTATCGCTCACCATGAGATCTCCGAAAGTATTCACTTGAAATTAGGTAAACATATTCCTTTCGCAATGTAAACTCTTACTAAGAAGGGACTTATCCACATTACCACATTATTGTTTCATATGAACAATTAGTTAATATTAGTAAGTTATTTATATGAACAGTTAGTTGATATTTGGAAGTTATTTCTATGAATAATTAGTTGATATTTGGAAATTATTTCTATGAATAATTAGTAGATATTAGTAAGTTATTTATATGAATAGTTAATTGATATTTGGAAGCTATTTCTATGAATAATTAGTAGATATTAGTAAGTTATTTATATGAACAGTTAGAAGATATTAGTAAGTTATTTGTATGAACAGTTAATTGATATTTGGTAGTTATTTCTATGAATAATTAGAAGATATTAATAAGTTATTTATATGAACAGATCGAAGATATTAGTAAGTTATTTATATGAATAGTTAGTTGATATTTGGAAGCTATTTCTATGAATAATTAGTAGATATTAGTAAGTTATTAATATGAACAGTTCGAAGATATTAGTAAGTTATTTATATGAACAGTTAATTGATATTTGGAAGCTATTTCTATGAATAATTAGTAGATATTAGTAAGTTATTTATATGAACAGTTAGAAGATATTAGTAAGTTATTTATATGAAGAGTTAATTGATATTTGGTAGTTATTTCTATGAATAATTAGAAGATATTAGTAAGTTATTTGTATGAACAGTTAATTGATATTTGGTAGTTATTTCTATGAATAATTAGAAGATATTAATAAGTTATTTATATGAACAGATCGAAGATATTAGTAAGTTATTTATATGAATAGTTAGTTGATATTTGGAAGCTATTTCTATGAATAATTAGTAGATATTAGTAAGTTATTAATATGAACAGTTCGAAGATATTAGTAAGTTATTTATATGAACAGTTAATTGATATTTGGAAGTTATTTCTATGAATAATTAGTAGATATTAGTAAGTTATTTATACTAATGGTTAGTTGAAAATATTAAGTTATTTATATGAATGGATTGCCATTAAAGTATAGTTTACATATATACAATAACAAGTCTGGGACATTCAAGTCCAGATAAGAATGAAAGGAGTTTTAACTGCAACTTTATTAAAGTGCAAAGGTTAATGTTGTTAAAATTAATTTTAAATGGTAGTAACTATATAAAAACTGGTTATTTTTGCGAGTTTCTTGGCCTTGAGTCAAATCTGCGGAGGTCCTTTAGTTGTTGCGTCATCGGAAGTACTTAAGCTCTGACATCTTGAACTGATAACATTTACATTTTTTAATACACATACACCTTAGTGCTTGACAGTTATCTCACCTAAAGGTGATTGAGGATACAGTCTATGATAACGCCAAACTGCCATCGTACCACGTTTTTGTCTGTAGGATCGTAGCTAGCCACAATTGAAGCCTCCAAGTCCAGACTCATCCTATCAGAAATCGAATCCAGGAGCCGTGATAGCCAAGTTTTTTCTCTTCGCAACTTACTTTCCAAATCGGTGGTAGATTTGTTACCAACGGCGAAACTCACGTTACAAAAAGACATTTTAGCCTACTTGAATAAAAGATTATTTATAGTTTATTTATCTAACTAAAGGACATTTATAATTAATATTAGAATACCTAATGTTAGGACTGATTAAAAATACAACTAATAGTAAATTACGCATCTAGGGAGAAAAATAGGGAGTTCTCGCCTGCGATACGATACAAATAGTATTATTAATAATTTAGCTATACTCTCTTAAGCTGCCTTAAGACTGCCTCATTGGTCTAGTGGTTAGCATGTTCGACTACAGACATGAGGTCCTGGGTTCGAGTCCCGGGTCGGGCCAATTCAAAAATCAATATTGAGTTTTCTATTAAGATTTTCTCAATATTTGCCCGAAGTTGGGAAGTTGGCGGTGTGATCCACCCCCGTGCCTCGGAGAGCACGTTAAGCCGTCGGTCCTGCGCCTGATCTTTCTCTCCGGTCGTGTAGGATTGCCGTCATGTCGGACTATGAGAGTGAAGGAATAGAGAGTGCACTTGTGTACTATGCCTACCAATCCGCAGTGGAGCAGCGTGGTGGGTCTATGCTCTAAAAACCCTCTCTCACACAAGCGAGGAGGCCCGTGCCCAGCAGTGGGACGTTAATGGGCTGCTACTTACCTTTACTTTCTTAAGCTACCTTTGACATAAAGATAAACAAGTAGTTGTTAGTTTACCGGGAGGAAAAGAGGCCTTTCTTTTCCTCATGGTTGTACAGAATAATACACGTAAGTGTGCATTGGTTGTGTGTGTGTGCGTTCTTAATCTATTCTTATCTACCTTTATTTCTATGTCAATACTTCTATTTATCTAATATCATTAGTTTTGTATTTTTTTTTTTCAATTTCATGAGGATCCCTTGTTGGGTGTAGAAGTCCTCCAGTTCCTCTAATTTTTTTCTCTCTCTCTCTCTCTCTCTTGTCAAATTAGTCGGGCTTGACCACACAGTTGTTCTAAACGTCCACCCTTTGTCCTTTAATCTGGCTATGTGTTACAAGGGCCTAAAAGCTAACTTTTCATTAATTTAGGATAACATTAAATATGTGATAACTTACAGTGATCCTACCCCGAAAACTACGAGACTTATCCCGATTCGTTGGAGGCCGAGTAAGTCATCGAACCCTATGGCCTTGATCATCGACAAACGCCTAACGACTGCGCCACTCTGGGACGAGGATATGGTCAACTTCTGGAATTGCACCTACACCAAATACAGGAGAAAATATTACGGATTTAACAACGATACTTACAGCAGTTTGTGATTTTTAGGTTATACGGGTTTATATTATAAATAAAAGATTATGTTTGTTGGTATTTTATGTTTTCATTCTTTACAAAATAACTTTCAATATTCCATCTCAATTACACATACGTTTACTTTCTCCAATTGGAGATACTTGTCCCAGGATCGATGATTTAACGGATTCTTCGAGTAAGGTAAGTAACAGGTCATTGACGTCCCATTGCTCCTCCGACAAAGGGGGTATACACAGGTGCAGTCTCTAATTCTTCACTCTCGTAGTGAGATGTGTCGGCAATCCGACACTCGACGGCAAAATCATAATTTTGGGTAAATAATGAGAAAGTCTTAATAGAAAACCCAATATTTCATTTGAATTTGCCCGACGCGGGACTAGAACTCAGGACCTCATGTCTGTAGCCGTACAAACTGACCACTAGACCATTGAGACCGTCCATTTAGGCCACTAGGCAAATTTTTTTATGTATAAGACATTACGCCTGAAATATATTTTTCCGAGAACAGTTTTACTGACGTCCGAAATCTAAACTGATATTATAAAGAGGAAACATTTGCGTTTTTATGTTTCGAAAATTTTTGAAAAATAAATAGGGATCCCTAATAAAAATGCAGTAATGTAACCCAAGGTGGCAAAAAGTTGATCACAAAATTCTGTCATCGCGTGCGCTATTGAAGATAGATGCTACTATAACTACTTTTTTACATTTTAAAAGTTAATAACAGTGCCGTCAATAATCAAGCCATATTATTCATACCTATGTATTATTCCTTATTCTATTTATATTTTATTAAAGACCGTTTCAATACCTGTGAAATACTTTTTCAATTATTAAAATCGGACAGTCCATTCAAAAGATACAACGAATTTAAAAATGTCAATCTTTTGTAGCGACCCTTATAACTAGGCCTGCGACTGGTGAGTTAGCTCATATACCAATGATATATCTATACTTAAAAAATGTATTAGTTAGATATATATTCGTTGTAAAGTGAAATCTGTATATTAATTAGATTATGAATGTAACTGTGTATCTAATAATAAAGGAATTAATTAAAAACTAAGTGAAATAAAACTTTTATGTTAACAAATCTATAGGCCGACTTAGTAGACTTTTCACTGCCACGAGATCGGTGTTTAAGCGGGTGTAACCGCGGGGCATTGCTAGTAGTAACAGCCCTTTAAACGTCCCACTGCTGGGCACAGGCCTCCTCACTCATATGAGAGAGGGTTTTTAGAGCATAGACCACCACGCTGCTCCACTGCAAATATTTTGTATGAATATGTATTTAATTTTGGTAATTACCAGGTTGGTAGTTCATTCAACAGAGAGTCATCTATTCATGGGGGCTCGTTAATCCAAATTAACAAATCTTTAAAGTATAAAGAAAGGAGAGATATAGTGAGCCTATCTGTTGAACGGACAATAGAGCCAGCCTCTATTGAATTAGAGCAATTTATTATAGTAACTGTCTATAGACCACCCTTGTCAAGCTTTGAAAAATTTGAAAGTTTAATGGACCAAGTACGAGGTGTGTTCAAAAAGTATCGCGAATTTTGTGTTTTTTCAAAAATTTTTTATTTATTCATGAATATCTATTTTGTCTCCTTCAAAGTAATCCGCATGAGATATTATACACTTGTGCCAACGGTTTTTCCAATCTTCGAAACACTTCAAAAAATCATTTTTTTTTATCTTGTTCAGCTCCTCCTTCGATGCCGTCTTTATCTCGTCAAGAGAAGAGTAACGTCGTCCTTTCATGGGCCTCTTCAGTTTAGGGAACAAGAAAAAGTCACAGGGGGCCAGATCTGGGGAATACGGTGGCTGCGGCATCATTAGTGTGTTGTTTTTGGCCAAAAAGTCGCGCACAAGCAACGATGTGTGAGCAGGGGCGTTATCGTGGTGCAAAAGCCAATTTTTGTTCTTCCACAAATCCGGGCGTTTCTGGCGGATTGCTTCGCGCAAATTGCGCATAACTTGCAGGTAATATTCCTTATTGACCGTTCTTCCCTGTGGCAAGAACTCATGATGCACCACGCCCCTGCAATCAAAGAAAACTGTCAGCAAAACTTTCACATTCGATCGAACTTGGCGCGCTTTTTTCGGTCTTGGTTCGTGCGGCAGCTTCCATTGAGATGATTGAGCTTTGGTTTCCACGTCATAACCATAAACCCACGATTCGTCACCAGTTATGACCCTCTGGAGCAAATTTGGGTCGTCGCGGACAGAGTTTAACATCTCATTAGCAATGTTCATGCGATGCTGTTTTTGGTCACAATTGAGCAATTTTGGTACGAATTTCGCGGCGACCCGTCTCATGCCCAAATCATTGATAAAAATCGAATGGCACGAGCCAATCGATATG
>JACTOM010000939.1:127666-141153 GCA_015832385.1 Elymnias hypermnestra
CCGTGCCTCGGAGAGCACGTTAAGCCGTCGGTCCTGCGCCTGATCTCTCTCCGGTCGTGTCGGATTCCCGTCACATCGGACTATGAGAGTGATGGAATAGAGAGTGCACTTGTGTACTATGCCTGCCAATCCGCAGTGGAGCAGCGTGGTGGGTCTATGCTCTAAAAACCCTCGCTCCTTCGAGTGAGGAGGCCTGTGCCCAGCAGTGGGACGTTAATGGGCTGCTACTTACTTACTTACTTACTTACAGCGTGGGATAGAGGGGGCTATGCTCGGAGTTTCTCTACGCGATCAAATCAGAAATGAGGAGATCCGTAGCAGAACCAAAGCCACTGACATAGCTATACGAATCGCGAACCTGATATGGCAATTGGCGGTGCACGAATCCATGGACGTTGGGGCCGGAAGGTGCTGGAATGGCGACCCCCCACAAGGTGGACCGACGATATAAGATCGGGCCTTGTGGGAATCATTTCCTGAGACCTATGTCCAGCAGTGGACGTCAGTCGATTGAAACGACGATACATTTGCGATATATTTCAAATAAAAATACTCAATGTCCTTGAAGTCAAAAGTCAACTGATATCTATTTATATGTATGTTCATTTGAAATAGTTCTCAGTAATAACTAAATAATCAAGCTTTACTTTTTTAAGTTAAATGTTGTATTGATTTACAAAAATTTTGTCCATATTATAACACTTTTGCCTGAAACATTTAATAATTATAGGTGTAACTATGAAAAAAATTAAGAGTGCGTGCGTACACGTGTCAGAAGCGATACTTCTTTGGCAAACTAATTATTGTCTTGCTTATATTTATACAAATCTAAAATACTAATTTATTAAAATCTCAAATGACGAGTTGTAAATAAAAATGCCAGGTGTTTTTTGTCAATATTAGAAATTGTTAATATTTTATGAAATATAGTATATTAAATGACGAGTGGCAATTAAAAAACGCTGTACATTTACGTGACGCTAATCACGTGTTTCATCCGTAAACATTTTACTTCACTTCAAAAATTGTTTTGTGCGATAATTAGACAACTGCGGAACTCTATATTGTGCGCAGCCGACACGAACTTGACCGATTTTTTGTAGAACAGGTCAAGGTAATCCTCCAAATGATTTATACTTGAAGAATATAATAGCAGATTTACCTGCTGACACTATGACGTAAACACGTTCATTAACTTGATAAAACTATTTATCTGGAAGCAGTAATACTAGAGGTTATTGCACTGTTAACACATTCAAAGCGCCATTATTTTCAAAAAACTTTCAGCTGGTGCTTTGGAAACCCTTTCTTGCGTTAGGGATCTAATCAGTCCCCTAAAAATGAAGTTTTCAAGTTTCCAAGAATATCAAAATGTTCCCTAACACAATGAATGAAAATAATTATACTACAGTGCGCTAGGGATGTTTTTTTTCCGCTGGGAAATGCTTTTACGCACCCCGACTAAAGAGTCGGGAGTGTGGGACTTTCTGATGAGACAGAATAACCATTAAAACCCAGCGGTCCCACATCATCCTTCTGTGGGACACTAGCAGCTCACTTGTGCAATCCAATAGGGTGCCCCGGACGAAGCCGAATCAAGTCTCAAGGCTGTGGGACAACAAATCCACGCCTTCTACCGCCCGAAAGGAGGCGACGGCTCTCCACCCTGCTTCGCTAGCGACTATTGCACGGGCAATGCTAGTCAGTGAGAGTTCTCCGCCAATCAACGACATCAAGAGATGCCGCTGTGATGCCCACGCTGAACACTCTGCCACAGTGCGGTGTGCCGTGTCGACGGGGTCACCGCACTCATGGCAGATGGGCGATTCCTCACGACCAACAATATGATGCAGGTACTTCCCGAAACAGCCGTGTCAGGTAAGCACCTGCACCATTCTATATGAGAGCGTTCCATGACTCCTGCATAATCACTGTTCCAGAAGAGGGCGGAACGCCTCCACCGTCGCCACACCTGTTATGGGGGTATCATAAAATATATGACCAAAACAGTTTTTCATTAAAAAAAATTAACCGAGAGATCATTAAATATGAATTCTACTGTACCGACGAAGTTACTGAATTAATAAAGCTTTTTGTATTTAGTGAGTTACCTTCAAATTATCTTTTTAACTTTGAAATTTTAAATCGAGGTTAACAAGTTACGGGCTACGTTTGAAAAAGTTCAGTAAAAGAGAACAAAAAGCAGACAAACGTCGCAAAGTAACAAGTTGGCTGAAAGCTGTTTGCCTGTCAACTGCGCTTATAACCGAAACTTGGCCGCGGGCGTCGGCGCTCCGGCAAAATAAAACGGTTCAAACGACTGAACTAAAGTGGCCAGAGAAAAGACCAGAGGAAACACTGGAAAATATTGGACATTCAATTTGTATTTCCAAGTATTTTTTTATTGTGATGCTTCATTCTGTAACATGTTAAAATCCTTGAGATACTTTCTTGACAAGCATTCATTCAAACACAATATTGGAGAAATAGCAATAAAATATATGTTTATGTAATTTTTGTTAATATTTCCAAATAGTAATGTAATATGGCAAATGCGAGGCCTTCTGAGATAGCTTTTGTATTTAAAATGTCTCTATCAGATCTGTACTGATATATCTGTTTAATTTCATTCGCTTCATTTCCTTCATCAACTTCATTTACTAAATTCGCATCATTTGCTTCATCTTCTTCATTTACTAAATTCGCTTCATTTCCATTATTCACTCGTGTTAGTGAGCATGTTCCGGAAATTGTGTTGAGTTTAATCACAACATTTGTTTAAAGTCTTCGTTTTAGCGACGACCGTGATTGGTGGACTTAGTAGTTTTGAGTAGGGAGTTTTACAAGGACGGGGGGGGGGGGTATAAGAAATGGTAGCACAGGACAATGAGGAACATTCGCCTGTTTGTATCAGTTTGTATCAACGTTATCTATTAGAAGTATCTGGGGACAGTAGATAGATATATAGAACTCTTTATTGCATTCTACATTGATGAATACATTACTTACCCTTTTGAAAACAACAGAAATCTTGAGATAGCGTTATATTTGGAAGTAATAATAATATAATACAATACATTGCAGTATATTATTACTTATTCTACAAATATATGAGTGACTTTAAAACTTGATTTCCTAAATTCCCTTCATTTGCTTCATTTTCTTCATCGACTTCATATAATAAATTCGCTTCATTTGCTTCATTTCCTTCATCGAATTCATATACTAAATTCGCTTCATTTGCTTCACATCCTTCATCGATTTCATATACTAAAAACCCTTCATTTGTTTCATTTCCCTCATCGACTTCATATACTAAACTCGCTTCATTCGCTTCATTTACTTCATTCTCATCATAGTTTTACACTTCATTTCTTGCTAGAGAATCATGTTAAAATCCTTGGGAAAAGGGAATTCAAGTAATATTATGCATTTCCATTCAGTAGGCATTTTTCCTATTTTTTACTAAAAAATACTATAACTATTTTCCTCGTCTACCCACTTGTTTACGGGCAAGACTAGTCTTACTATAAATTCGGAAAACCATATAACGAAATAATAAAATATAAATAAATTGAGAAAAGTATCGCTATACTCTTTCCATATCTTCTTTATCACGAATATAAATTTAAGTCAATTAAATTTATAGTCTAGAACGTAATTCATCATTATCATCATAAAAGTCATTATAAAAAGTCATCATCTATCTTTCATCCTATTACACTTGTTATTTGTGATTACTATCCCATAGCCTTACATTAAAATAAAGTTAAAAGTGAGTGTGTACAAGGTACATGTCAGAAGTGAAACTTCTTTGGCATACTGATTTTTAAGTCTTAGAAAAGAGAATTAATGAAATATTTTTATTTGATGAAAAATAGTATTCTCAATTATTAAATGAAGAGTGTTATTTGTAAATGTTAAAATTACCTAACCTTCAGACGAATTACATAAATAACGCTGCACATCTTCGTGACGCTAATCCGTAAAAATTTTACCCTCATGCGCCTAAGAAAGTCTCACTTCAATAAAAAGAGTCGTAGTACAATTCAAAATTAAGTAGTTTTACTTTAGAGGCTCTTCAGGCCTCATTGGTCTAGTGGTTAGCATGATCGGCCACAGACTTAAAAAAAAAAAAAAATTGTCGCTGGGAAATGCAATTTACGCACTAACCCGGACCGATGACCAGTCAGGATTGTGGGACTCGGCGATGAAACTCGCAAAGCCCACTAAAACCCAGCGGAACCATCGTCATCCATTAGCGAGGCACCATGCGCCGCCTTATATTCCGCCTTCTTCGGCGGTGAGGGGGTGCATCCACTGCATTCTCCCTCTCCCTCTCGTGGCCTTCCTTCAGCGAGACTATCGTCTCGCAAAAGAAGACCACTGCCGCCCACCCTCTCTCGCTGGAGAGCAATCGGCCACAGACTTGAAGTCCTGGGCGATCCAAAATAGGCACTGAGTTTTCTATTAAGATTACCTTTTTGTTTCCCAAAACCTAAAGAGAAACAACATAAAAGTTAAGCGGAAATGTAAATACAACAGTAAATTCTAGTTTATTTAGTTAAGACGGTCAATTTAACAGTTAAGTTGTTAAGCAGTTAAACTGCAGTAGGTAATGGACAATTTGCGTTCACGTCGCATTGCTCCCTGGTGCCCGATCTTGCTTAAACCATAAACCACTTGAATTGAACACGACACTCATAAAACTGTCCGAGATGCGTTTGTTTTGAAGTAGTTAACCATAAAATATTTGCAAAATAACATAAAATCTCACATTTACAAATTGTAGACACGATTTTCTATCGGTATCTACACTGTAACAATTTTAGAATAAGAAATGAAATAGTTATTTGGCATGTTAACAACTGTCTGGTCTGATGTTCACGTTGGAAACATCATTTGTCCCTATTTTTTTGGTAATGACAAAGGTATTTCGTGGTCGCTGACTATGGGCCTCATTCGGAAGCTCAGAGTCCCTCAGCGTGCGATGGAGAGGCCTATGCTCGGAGTTTCTCTACGCGATCAAATCAGAAATGAGGAGATCCGTAGCAGAACCAAAGTCACCGACATAGCCCTACGAATCGCGAACCTGAAGTGGCAATGGGCGGGGCACATAGTCCGACGAACCGATGGACGTTGGGGCCGGAAGGTGCTGGAATGGCGACCCCGCACCGGACGACGCAGTGTAGGAAGACCCCCCACAAGGTGGACCGACGATATAAGGAGGGTCGCCGGTAGCCGCTGGAGCCAGGCGGCGCAAGATCGGGCCTTGTGGGCATCATTTGTGAGACCTATGTCCAGCAGTGGATGTCCATCGGTTGAAGCGACGACGACGACGACCAAGGTATTGAAGTTACTGTTATGCTGAACGGTACCAAGACTTGATTGGAAAATTTCTTGTGACTGAAATCGAAGATCAAGGACTGGAGGACATGTGGTTTCAGCAAGATGGGGCTACAGCACACACAGCCTGTTCAACAATTCAATTATTGAATGACGTTCTCCACGAAGACTAATTTCACTGAATGGCGGTTTAGCAAGGCCAGCCAAATCTCCGGATTTAACAGCACCAGACTTTTTATTATAAGGTTTTTTATTTATGCCCCAAACGATTCAACATCTTAAAGCCATTATTCGTTACGAAATTGAAGAAATTCAGCCTGAGATGTGGCAGGATTTCATGAAAAATGCCTCAAAAAGAGCCGAAAGGTACTTAGCGATTTACGGGTACCATTAAGCCGATATAATTTTTCAATCATAACGAAAAAAATAATTAAGACCAAATAAACTTTTTATGAAAACCAAACCTACTTATCTTTTCTTGGAACAAAGTTATAGGGAATCGAAATGGTAGCGGAACTTTTGCCCCACCCTATTTAAAACTGCGGGTGTCCCCCCTTGGGAGCTGCGGGCGGAAGTCCTTGCAGTGCAGGCTAGCTACAAGGGCTTCCGGCTACCAAATCCGGAGGATCCGGGCTTTCGTCGACAGAGCTCTGATCGAAAAGTGGAGGGAAAATCTTGGGTCTCCAACTGCGGGTATAGTCACGGTGGACAACCTCACCTGGACAATTTGATCACCAGGGGGCACGGATCTCTTTCCTACCATATGGTGCAGGTGCTTGCCGGTCGTGGTTGCTTCGATAAGTATTTGCACCAGGTCGTTGGCCGTGATGAAACGCCGGCCTTTCATGAGTGTGATGCTCCTGTAGATATGACGCACCATACCCTAACCGAGTGTCCAGCGTGGGCATCCCAGCGGCAAATCTTGTCGCTGGTTACAGGGGATCTTTCACTGGAGAGCATAATTGGGGTAATGCTCGCCAGTGTAGTTGGGTGGAGGGCGGTTGCCTTTTTTTGCGAGACCATCATCTCGCTGAAGGAGGAAAATGAGAGGCTTGGTGGCAGAAGTCGCTCTTATGCACTTCATGCCTCACTCTATTGAGTGGTAGATCCTCATAGTTGGTACCATCCGGGTCACTAGAGTGGAATGCGGTTAGGGAACCTTTAGTGACCTCACTCATGGATGGGGAGGGATCCGCTGGGTTTTAGTGGGTATTCTGTTATCAGTGAGTCCCACACTCCCGATGGAATTAGTCTTTCATCAGGGTGCGTAAAGGTATTTCCCAGCGCAAACAAAAACCCTGATCCAAACGCCTTGATTGCGATACATTCAATACGCAGAAAACCTTTATCAAGATAATCTAATTAGAACATAATTGAAAAAGGTTTTTCCTACTGGGTATGTTGTAAGTTTGGACGTGAATATGTCTTTAAAATGGCATCCTAATAACATACTCGCGGGATAAAGTTTGGTGTAGTAGCAGCATATCTATCACCTCCATCAGAAATTCAATTACACCACTGGATAGCTAAAGGATCAAAGAATTTAATACGCTAAGTAAGGACTGTGACACATCACGCGTGGCGGACTGGGAAGCCCTGTTACGAGACGTATTCACGTACAACAAACGATCGTGTCTATAACACAGCCACACCCAATTATTTCCTATCAGGCTTTAATGGAACAATTATTCAAATCATCAGCTATATATCTATATTATAATATGTCCTAATGTAAATTAAAAACTAGTGAATACAAGGGTCTACATACTCACTGTAAACACTTTAAATTAATAAATTATATTCTTATTTGGTACTAACATCGATATGAAAAATTGCTGCAGTGATAAGCTTTGTTAGCCAAGTTTCCAAATTCCAAATAGTAAAAGTAAAGTAAGTAGCAGCCCATTAACGTCCCACTGCTGGGCACAGGCCTCCTCACTCCGAGGAGCGAGGGTTTTTAGAGCATAGACCCACCACGCTGCTCCACTGCGGATTGGCAGGCATAGTACACAAGTGCACTCTCTATTCCTTCACTCTCATAGTCCGATGTGACGGGAATCCGACACGACCGGAGAGAGATCAGGCGCAGGACCGACGGCTTAACGTGCTCTCCGAGGCACGGGGGTGGATCACACCGCCAACTTCCCAACTTCGGGCAAATATTGAGAAAATCTTAATAGAAAACTCAATATTGGTTTTTTGAATTGGCCCGACCCGGGACTCGAACCCAGGACCTCATGTCTGTAGTCGAACATGCTAACCACTAGACCAATGAGGCAGTATTATAGTATTTTCTGATAAATAATACTTGGGTTAGCTCTATCTTCCACAGAGTGGTACAAGTACTCGCAATTACTCCGACACCGTTGGCGAGGAGCATGTTCCTCCACGCGGACCACTCCCCGCTCACACACCTCCATGGCATTGCCAGCCAGCATCCTAGATCTGAAAGCATTGGGCGTCCACTACCTCGTTAGCGCCTGGTGTCACCACTACCAAGAAGATGACGGCGTTGACGACTCGACGGCAGTGACAGAACTCGGATTGACGGGCGCAAACAAATACCAGGCCTGTCGTCGATGCCAGGGTAATGAGGTCCGTATCCCACAACTTCGTTGTCAAGAACCCCGGATGGATCCGATACCGACTACTGATCCAAAAAAGTCTCTAATCCATTTTATGGTCCTTCGAGCCAGATTTGAACCAGTGATCTATATAAAACTATCCTATAATGAGCACCTCGCTGGTGCTGGTTACCATTCTACCAGCAAAAACTTACCATTAGCGCGCTTCTATCTTGGACTGTATTATCTAACCAAAAGGTATGATCTGAAATAAAAAACTTATTAAGCCGTTGCCAAGAGTACCTCACCACTTCAAATGAGAATACACCACCACCACATGCATATAATAGCAAATATTTAAGATTGTCGCACTAAACTCACAGACAAAGCCAATGAATAGAGATAGGCTTAAAACGAAAAGGCCGAGGAAGTTCGCCGGTTTAATTTGCATGTTTCCCCAGTTTATAACAATTAGCCTTCAGCTTCCCGGGTATTTTTCTTTATTATCCAGATTAACAGCGCGTCTACGGCCGCCGGTCAGACTTGCACTTGCCTTCATTATATTTTACTAGCTAACTGACCCTGCTTCGCATTAATAATGCTAATGTATTTTTATAAACATAAGGTAAGTAAAAAATGATACAGCAGTTTGTTGTAGGTGAATGCGTCTCGTAACTGGTAATAGTTTATAATACATTATTATTCAAAATCGATAGATTTTGACGAGAGTTGACGATCGAAACTTGAAAGAACGTCGTAGCTTCACCGAGTCGAAAGTTATACTAAATGGAATCTTGATACGCAGCCGAAAGACCTTCAAGTGACCTTCAAAATGGTGTGATTTCCCTTCCGCCGAGTACTGTGTTACAACCCTCATTTAGGGTAATAAATCCTTTGATGTAGGAGATTGCCAGGCTTGATGACCAAGCGTCACACTCTCACTCTCTCTCCCCAGCATAGTGTTTCGCTCGGTGATGACTCAGGTTGAAGAGCAGCCTCTTTCTGCAAGGATGTCATCCTGTATTTGGCAGACGCTACTCCGGAGGGGGGGGGGGGGGGCAGGCGCCGAAATTTCGTTCATCTACTCTCCCTCAACTCAATTTCATCCGGGGCGCCAACGCGAAATGTGTCAGCAAACATCTGTACCCCAACACCTGGATGAAGAAGGTTCCGACAAGTTTCAGTGGGGGTCCTGGTGCAGCCAGCGAGTCACACACTCCCGGAAAGAAATTTATACTTCATCCGGCGTGCATCCTAAGTGCGTTCATGCTAAGTGTCAAGCACTGAAGTTGAATTTTCCCGACTAAACTCTATAAATCTGAACCCTTTAAATCTCCAACTTCCAGGCCTCATTCCCATAGGGCTAGGCAGAGACCACATCCTTCCACTTGCCACGATCCTTGCATATCTCCTTCGCTTCTTTCATTGCCATTAAACCGTTCATACAAGTTCGTCGGTTTAGAGTACTCTTGACCTGGCCGTTATTTAAAATGTCCTAGGTTTGGTCCATAAACATTCGCCTTGGTCTTCCCCTTCCAACTTTTGGGTTCACTCTTGACTCATAAATCCTTTTTGTCAGTCTCCTTTCACACATTCTCTCATGTAGAGAGAGCCCAAACCATTTAAGCATACCTTTCTCGATTTTAGTCACTACGTCTTCTTTTATACCCCAACGTTCTCTTATTCACTATTTCTTCACTCATACTTCTCAACGCTCTCATCTCTACCGCGTTTATTTTACTTATGTGATTCTTCTGCCATACCCAACTTTCACTACCATACGTAAGTGTTGGCACCCACACTCCTGCATGTACAGCCAGTCTGGCCTTTTGAGACACCATCTGGTTATTCATAAAAGCATGCAGAGCACCATTTACCATATTCCCTGCATTCACTCTCATTTTAATATCACTGTCAAATACAAATTCTTTCACCTCTTCCACTTGTTCCCCATCTTTCAAAATATTGCCATTCATCATAGATTCATCTCTTTCAAAAAGCATAACTTTCGTTTTGTTAACATTCACTTTCATTCCTTTCCCTTTCAAAGCTTCATTCATAATATTTAGCATCTCCTGTAGCTCATTAGCGGATGACGCAAGTATTACTTTATCATCAGCGTAGAGTAAACATTCGATGAGTAATTTATTCATTCTTAAAAGGAATTTGTATTCATGATATTTAAATACAAGTTTTGCTAGTAATAAATAAAAACACATAAATAATACACCGTCTGCGATTTTAACCGTACAATTAGATACAGGAATTAGCGGGTAGTTGCGAAGTTGTATGCTATAGTTCAGCAATTCGCAACTCGCTGACGAAGTGTTTGCTTACTACCCTTCCGCAATGAACTGCTGCATAGTTCGCTGTATCTGCAAAACACAAACACTGCTATTTAACAAAACAATGCTTACTTTAACGTCTATAAAATTATAAATAACTAGTGCTTCAACCCAGCTTCGCATGAGTGGATTATACCTACATATTGTTGTGTCCAATAAGAGGTTATGTTTTGATACTTAAAAAAAAGTGTATATTTCAAGAGAAATAAATATATATTTTCATTGCAAAGAGAAAGCTATGCAATTGACAATGGGAAACGATATCAGCCAAATAGCCGCGGCTACAGCTTCAACACCATATCCTAATGAATTCTGCTATCGAGCTATATTTCATGATTTTTTATGGATGGAATTTGAAGATGACTAATCTGGAGGACGTTTATTTTCAACAAGACAGAGTCGCGTGTCACACAAGCAACGAATCAATCGCAATTTTACAAGAACAGTTTCCTGGACGTGATATTTCTCGAAGAGGTTACAATTGGGCGCCGAGATGGCCAGGTATTGAAGTTGAAATCAATGGATATTTATTTCATTGTAAAAATAAAGTTATGAAATTAACGATGGAAAACAATATCAGCCAAAAGGCAGCACCAAATCCTGCACATGAAATTTGCCTGCGAATTTGTAACTATCTCTTTGATAGCTTCATGAATTCCATGTTTAAGGTCTTGAATCGATTGTGGAGCATTGGCATAGACCTTATCTTTAACAAGAGGAAAGTCTACAAGTATTAAATTAAAAGATCTCTTGGCCCAATTGTCATTACTTCTTCGGGAAATAACATGTCCAGTTAGCTTTTCTTGTAAAATTGGGATTGTTTCGTTGCTTGTGTAGCATTTAGCAATATCATCTTAAAAATAAACGTCGTGAACATCAATATCATCCAACTTCTGCTATAAAAAAATCATTAATTATGACTCTACTGTGCAATCCATTAGGATATGCTGCTGGTGTAATTGCTCGATCCGGTTTTGAACTAAATTCTTTTCAGGAATCTGTTATCTTCAGGTAAGTAGGTGGTGAGCTTGCTGTACCGCTGTCTGTTGGTAGGGTTGCAGTTTAAAGTCTCAGATACTTGGTTTTATCAGGTAGATTCCTTTGGGACTGGTTCTGTTTTAAGGCGCAGGACATCACCTTGGACCTTGCATCTTTAGCTACTACATCTTGGAGTAAATTTATTATAAATCCCTATACAACAATGATCACGTTGACGTTTTATATTGGATTGACATCCAAAGGGTCCACAACAAATGCACATGGCGCCAGAACATTGATCTGACTCAATTATTCATCACATTTCTATGCAGGATACAACGTTGTCGAAATGGTAATATTTATTATCAGTAAGCAACGTGACTGAAATAAGGTTTTCTCCTATACATTGTTTTTAAGGTTATGTGACCATATATTTTCAGTCTTTCAAACTTTACAAGATACAAATGTTACCTAAGGAATCATACCAATATTTTTGTATTGACGTAATTTTAAATTTTGTCATGATCTGTGAAATACTTTATTGTTTTACATTCTATGTAGGATAGCCGAATGTCATGATTGTCAATTTAAAAAATTATAATAGACAGTCTGTGGGAAAAAAAGAAAGGTGGATTACTCTGTGGTGCGGTTGTCAATTGCGTGAAAAGAAATTGTATTTGTAATAGTGTTTTGTAAATAGATACACGTGAATTTTTATCATTACTATTTAAATATTATTTCATGAATAGTAATTGTAATCGATAACAATTAGTGTTGAACAGTAATAAATAATTTAACAGTATTTTGTGTAGTTAGCCATTAGTCATCCGCCATTTTGTGTAATTAGCCATTATTTATCCGCCATTTTGTGAAGTCAGCCATTAGACATCTGCCGTTTTGTATAGTTAAGCATTAGTCATCTATCATTTTGTGCAATTAGCCATTAGCCATTTGCCATTTTGTGTTGTTAGTTATTAGTCATCTACCATTTTGTGCAATTAGCCATCTACCATTTTGTGCAATTAGCCATTAGTCATTTACTATTTTGTGTAGTTAGTCTTTAGTCATCTACCATTTTGTGCAATTAGCCATTATTCATTTGCCATTTTGTGTTGTTAGTTATTAGTCATCTACCATTTTGTGCAATTAGCCATTAGTCATTTACCATTTTGTGTAGTTAGTCTTTAGTCATCTACCATTTTGTGTAGATTAGGCTTCCGCCTTTTTGAATCATGGTAAAATAAATAAATAACTAAAATAATAAAATAAAAATAATACTTTAGCAGGTCAGGTCAGGTCATCAGTTACTTTGTTATTGGGTAATAAATTCATTTTGTGACTTATCATATTTCTATGTTATATTAAGTTTTGTTGTAAGGCTTTAATCTATAACTTATTTGTCACTAAATAACGTCTAGAACCTTTAATTTTTTTTTATAATGTTCAATTTTAAATTATTTTATGCAAGATGACCTTTAGTCAGAAATAACATGTAATATCGATATCTACATAAATATATCAAATCAAATCAAAATCAAATCAAAAATATCTTTATTCAAGTAGGCATATTACAGCACTTTTGAATCGTCAAATTATATTTTGTTTTCCACACTCTGATTCTAATATACGTCTGATGATGGTACTCAAGATCGGCTTAAAATCTAGAGTTACGAGGGTTCCTATGCGCCCTGATCTGAGAAGAACCCTCAACAAACTCAGTCGGGTAATTTTTTTTTTACCATCATCATTACAATAACATATTAGTTTACTATATTTTAATTAAAATTAGAGCAATTCGTTCACTCCCAGGCGTTTCTATCGTCTAAATACTCTTTCAAATTATAATACGATTTTTCTATCAACTTTCTTTTAACAAAGACTTTGAATTTATTAATTGACATCTTTAGAACGTCTTGTGGGAGTTTATTATAGAAACGTATACAGTTACCCTTAAATGAGTTGTTAATCTTATGCAGCCTACTAGAATTTATAACAAGTTTGTTTTGGTTTCGTAAGTTATATGATGTACATTCACTCTTTTTATTAAAAGAGTCAATGTTTTTATGTACATACAACAAGTTTTCTAATATATATACGCAGTGAACTGTCATTATGTTAACTGCCTTGAATTTGTTTCTTAGCGACTCTCTTGGACCCATATTGTAAATCGCACGAACGGCCCTTTTCTGCAGCACAAATATTGCATCTATATCAGCAGCATTACCCCAAAGTAGAATACCGTATGACATAATGC
>JACTOM010000939.1:142722-171387 GCA_015832385.1 Elymnias hypermnestra
ATTCCCATAGGGGTAGGCAGAGACAACATCCTTCCACTTGCCACGATCCTTGCATATCTCCTTCGCTTCTTTCAATCTCATTAAACCTTTCATACAAGTTCGTCGGTTTAGAGTACTCTTGACCTGGCCGTTATTTAAAATGTCCTGGATTTGGTCCAGGAACGTTCGCCTTGGTCTTCCCCTTCCAACTTTCGCATTCACTCTTGACTCATAAATCCTTTTTGTCAGTCTCCTTCCGTTCATTTTCTCTACATGCCCAAATCTAAGCGTACCTTTCTCAATTTTAGTCACTACATCTTCTTTTATACCCCAAGGTTCTCTTATTACACTATTTCTTACTTTGTCACTCAGTTTCAATCCACTCATACTTCTCAACGCTCTCATCTCTACCGCATTTATTTTTCCTTTATTTTTTTTAGGTATTCTTTTAAACTCAGCCTACAACCAGAGTGTAAGTATAAATTAGCTAAGTATAAGCTCTGCTGTCAACTAAGTTATATAAGCATCAGATACATGGTGCGGTACTCTGAATCATACATTTAAGTTGACGTAGACAAATTATGAAAGTAAGGTAAGAAGCAGCCCATTAACGTCCCACTAATGGGCTTTGGCCTCCTCAATCATAGGCGAGAGGGTTCTTAGAACATATACCCACCACGCTGCTTCACTGCACTTGCTTATAGTCCAATATGACTGCAATCTGACACACGCATTGAAAGAGATCACGCAAGACCGATGGATTAATGTGCTCTCTAAGGCATGGGGGTGCAGCTCATAGACAACTTCTCTTCAAGCAAATATTAAGGAAATCTTAGTAGGAAATCCTATATTGAAAATTCTGTATCCGAAGATGCTAACCACTAGACCGATTTAGCAGGTGTGAGTGTTTTAAGATTCAAAGGTAACGTGAGGACCTCGAGTGTCTAACGGCAGGTGTCATCACAGTGGTAGTGGATTGCTCTCTTATGGGTGGATGCTGAGCGAACATGGCTGCTTCAGCAAGAACCTGCATCAGCAAACCCCTACCTGCCAGGAGTGTAATGCTCCTATTGATACAGTGCATCACACTGTGGCTTGGGGACTTCAGTGTCGTAGATCAAAGGAGACGTTTCGCTGGACGGCACAGTTGACACAATTACTCACGAGCGAAAGAGAATGGGAGGCAGTTGCCTTCTTCTACGAAACTATTATTTCGGTGAAGAAGGCACTGACAGAGGGAGGAGACGAAAATTTGCTCTCCACCTCACTTCCCTTTCTATGTCTCCCTTCGGGAGTCATTTGGAGAACCACAACAGATTGCGTCTGCCGATCCCCTGGTGCATCTCTAAAGAATATCGAAGATGTCACTGGGTTTTAATGGGTATTATGGCTCATCAGCGATTTCCACATTTCCTCTTAGACTTTAAATCTGATCGAGGTGCTTAAAAGCATTTCTCAGCGTGAAAAACGAACTGAAACATTGTAATTTATTTATTTATTTATTTATTTTATTTTATTGTAATCAACAGCTACTATTACAAATATACGTACAGTTAGAGATATTATACAAAATAAGGCCACTTCAGATTACACATTGATAAAAACAAAAAGAAGAATAAGTTATAAAAAGTTGACAATATGACATATGAAAATAATAAAAAGTTAATAATATGTAATAAGTTAGTAATATAGATAAAAACGAAATCGAGTGATGTCATATAGCAAAATATTAAACCATATGCAAATAAATGGGATGCATTGATTCACATGAATCGTTACATAAATAAAGGCTTTGCGCGATATCTCGTAAATTAATGCATCCGGGCTTCAATATCGGCTGAGTACAGTTGGCGAATGCCGTAAATGGCGTTAATCCATACAAACATTTCGAATTCCAAAAGTGAAAACAATTATTTAATAAATACCGTAAAGTATCGCATTATTATTATTCAATTCATACTAAAAGTCAACATTCCCACTATACATATATTTACAAAGTAAGCGCGCATCAATATACACGGCCAACAGGCCAAGCTCATTGAAATGTTAAAAAATGTAAAAAGTGATGAAATGTCGACCGCAACAATATCCTCGTAACATTCGTGGCCCGCACTAACATCTTCGTAACATTTGTGGCCCGCACTAGCATCATCGTAACATTTGTGGGTCGCATTTACATATTCGTAACATTTGTGGCCCGCACTAACATCCTCGTAACATTTGTGGCCCGCACTAACACCCTCGTAACATTTGTGGCCTGCACTAATATAATCATAACATTTGTGACTCGCACTTATATTCTCATAACATTTATAGCCCGACTAACATCCTCGAAACATTTGTGGCCTGCCCTAACATCCTCGTAACACTTATGGCCCACACTCACTTCGTCATAAATTTGTGACTCGCACTAACATCCTCATAACATTTGTGACTCGCACTAACATCCTGATAACATTTGTGACTCGCATTAACATCCTCATAACATTTGTGACTCGCACTAACATCCTCATAACATTTGTCACTCGCACTAACATCCTCATAACATTTGTGACTCGCACCAACATCCTCATAACATTTGTGACTCGCACTAATATTCTCATAACATTTGTGGCCCGCACTAAGATAATTAATCATAACTTTTGTGACTCGCACTAACATCCTCCTAACATTTGTGACTCGCACTAACATCCTCATAACATTTGTGACTCGCACTAACATCCTCATAACATTTATGGCCCGCCCTAATGTTTTCATAACATTTGTGGCCCGCACTAAATATCTTCGTAGCATTTGTGACTCGCACTAACATCCTCATAACATTTGTGAATCCAGCGGCTAACGGGGACCTACAATGAGATTAGAAAATGCAATTTCCTACATTTATCCTCCAGGATAGTGAACCTGGAACCTGGATCACTACGCTAGAGAGGCCATCGAATATTAAAATTTGGATACGGTAATTGTTCACCCAAAGCAAAAATCAGGAACTAAGTTAAATAAACTGATAGGTATATAAGCAAAAGATACTGTTATGTATTGCTTGAAATAAATCGGCATCGTTTGGTGCATTTTTGAGCGGTCAATACGGAATAAGTTTCTATCAGTGTTTGAGCAGCGCAGAGAGCAAATCGTCCATCGGCAGCGACCGATTGAATCAAAACATTGAATATTTATCTTCGTTTCAGACAGCTTCAGGCAGCTCTCGGGACCTTATCCAATATTCTGTATAATACAATATACTGTTAACCGACACACAGATCAGCTCTGCGTAGACAGCACATTTTTAATAAATATTTAAAAGGGAACTCGTTAAACCACTCCTATAGCAGTAGTGGGTGACCAGAGCGACTTGACTCTTGGTATTACGGACGTCTTTATTGAAGTTTTTAAGTGGAACAACTCCAATATACATGATCATTGTGTGATTTTTATAAAAGGAAAGTGTTTACGACACTTTTAATTAATGTCTCGCTCCTACCCTCTTTTTTTGATGCTGGGAAATTACGCATCAGCTCTAGTCCTAGTGGTTAGGAGTGTAGGACGAAGGAGTAGAAGAAGTAGGTGCACACAAAGAAGGAAACCTTGCAATACATACTAAAAGCCATCAGAACTCTGTAAGTCCAGGGTAAGATACCAGAAAATCGCATTCACCCATGGTGTCCCGAATGTGTCTCACTGAGAATTCTTGAAGGCAGAATAAGTTGCGCAAATATATGCTGCCTAGTACTCCAGCTCCTACGCTGGTGAGAAGGAGTAATTATTGCATTCTTCCTCCCACGCTTGCAAGTCACTTTTAGCGAAGTTAACATTTCACAGAAAACGGCCACTGCCCTCCTGCTTCTACTCACCTTCACCCATGGATCGGCAGCCTTTTTTTCTAGATGGGCCACAAATCTTACCAGTATATTGATGAGAGCCACAAATCTTATGAGAATATTGGTAAGAGGCATAAATCTTTTGAGGATATTGGCAAGAGGCATAAATCTTATGGGGAATTTGGTGAGAGCCACTACTCTTATGAGGATTTTTGTGAGAACCATAAATCTTAAGAGGATATTCGTAAGATCCATTAATATTAGGAGGATATTGGTGAGAGCCACAAATCATAAGAGGATATTCGTGCGAGCCATAAATCTTATGAAGATATTGGTGAAAGCCACAAATCTTATGAGGATATCGATGAGAGCCATAAACCTTATGATGATAGTGGTAAGAGCCATAAATCTTATGAGGATGTTGCTGGCTACAAATGTTATGACGTTTTTTTTGCACTTGCATTTTATAGGAAGTTTTCTTATGCGCGATTGCACCAAACTTTATGTATCCCCTAGGGCTATTTAGGAGAAAGTTAAGGGCATTGTTTTGATAGCGAAAGAGTTACCTAACTATAAGATCCTTTAGGACAGGGATCAGGAACCTTTCCTTATAGCAGGGCCACAAATGTTGGAAGGATACTTGGGCACACACAATTGGGTGACAACACTGATGACTCTGAAATTATGGGAGTCATAGAGTAATATAGCGGCAAAATGTTATGCAATACGAGGTAACTTTAACGAACGGAACAATATAGGATTTCGAGTTGGGTTTCGTGGAGTAGTTGTTTTAAGAGAACTAGTGCTAAATTGTATAATGTATTGTATGTTGTTTGGTTCTTGAGGGTTCGGATCTTGGGTTCTTAGTTGTTTGGGTCTTCATGGTTCAGTGTTCGCAACGTAAATAGAGGAGAGAATAAAAATTGTTAGCTAATGTGAGTTGGTGTTTTTATAGGAAGGCCGCTGGTTGATGGATAACTTATTTTCTTGTGATAAATCACATGGCTATCTACATTTAAGGTCCGTACCCTCACACCTGTTTGGTCTGCCTCATTGGTCTAGTGGTTAGCATGTTCGACTACAGACATGAGGTCCTGGGTTCGAGTCCCGGGTCGGGCCAGTTCGAAATCGATATTGAGTTTTCTATTAAGATTTTCTCAATATTTGCCCGAAGTTGGGAAGTTGGCGGTGTGATTCACCCCCGTGCCTCGGAGAGCACGTTAAGCCGTCGGTCCTGCGCCTGATCTCTCTCTCCGGTCGTGTCGGATTGCCGTCATGTCGGACTATGAGAGTGAAGGAATAGAGAGTCTACTTGTGTACTATACCTGCCAATCCGCAGTGGAGCAACGTGGTGGGTCTATGTTCTAAAAACCCTCTCTCACATGACCGAGGAGGCCTGTGCCCAGCAGTGGGACGTCAATGGCCTGCTACTTACCTTACCTTTTTTACCCTCACACCTGTGAGAAAGAATGACCGCTACTGATATCATTGCTCTGTAGTTAAATGTAGTGAGCTTCTTTGAATATTTGATCTGCATATTTATAAAGCCGGCAGTGTTTGCTCGGTGCTGATCTATAGTTTATTTCATTTCGCAACCGCATTGTTTGTGTAAATCTCTGGGATTTAGGTTGGGCTCTGCATCAAGACGGGCTCGCGAGCTCGTTTGTTTTACCCGCCGCGTGATATATGGCGCTGCTAATATTGCCACGAGGAAACTATCGTTGTAATAACGAGCTGGAATAGGAAATTCCTTATATATCCTTACTGATATTCTAAAAGCGACAGGAACCGTTTGAACACCTGCCGTGGTTTATACTAAGGCAGTAATCAACAGTCAAACGGGTCGAATGACGCTAAAGTGGCTCTTGGGACTTAAATGTCCATGAAAGATTACCAAATGTTATGATTTTTATGTTTGCTAATAGTTAAACTATAGAATGTTATCTTTTGATTATTAAATTAAGACTCTGGTGCAGCGTCACGTTGCGCTAAACTTTGCGATAGTGAAAGAAGTCCGTCTTGTATTTACGGGCTCATATCTTAATAATCACATCACTTATATAATAAAAAACACAAATAATCTGTAATAAACACTCAGTTTACAAAAAACCACAAAAAACTTAACAAACTTCGACGCGACACACCACCCTAAGTAACGGTCACTTTGTATCTTATTTACCTTTTGTTTTTTAATTGTCTGGTCTTATTTCTACGCATATTGTGTTGCAGTTAACAAGAAGCGAAATATATAATACACATTATGACTTAAGAGGAAAGAGATGCTTATATTACCAATTGCCCGAGTTGAGAGGGTACTATGGTATCATGTCAACCATTAGTTGGCACGGGCTGTCAGTCACACAAACTGAACTGAAAAAAGTATTGTAAGTGATTGGAGTATCCTCATTTTGGAGCTAGAAGCTAGCTACTTATTTTTTAGCCTTTTTGTTTATTATAAATGCATATGACATTCAAAGTTTGTATAAATTTTATCCTTACTAGAGGATAAAATTTATATACTAATATAAAATAACAATTCTTACGAATATTATGAATGCGAAAGTTGTTCTGTGTTTGTCGCAATTAGGAACCAAAACTACTGAATCGATTTCAATGAAATATGGTACACAGATAGTCTAGAGCCTCAGAAAGAACAAACTGCTAGTGACTTTTATTTAGTTTTAAAGCTTAGTAAGTTGAAGTAATTTTTTTTGAATCAGTGTCGATTCATACATACATACATAGCATCGCGCCTCATTCCCATAGGGGTAGGCAGAGACAACATCCTTCCATGTGCCACGATCCTTGCATATCTCCTTCGCTTCTTTCATTCTCATTAAACCTTTCATACAAGTTCGTCGGTTTAGAGTACTCTTGACCTGGCCGTTATTTAAAATGTCCTGGATTTGGTCCAGGAACGTTCGCCTTGGTCTTCCCCTTCCAACTTTCGCATTCACTCTTGACTCATAAATCCTTTTTGTCAGTCTCCTTTCATTCATTCTCTCTACATGCCCAAACCATCTAAGCATACCTTTCTCAATTTTAGTCACTACGTCTTCTTTTATACCACAACGTTCTCTTATCACACTATTTCTCACTCTGTCACTCAGTTTTAATCCACTCATGCTTCTCAACGCTCTCATCTCTACCGCATTTATTTTACTTTTGTGATTCTTCTGCCATACCCAACTTTCACTACCATACATAAGTGTTGGCACCAACACTCCAGCATGCACTGCCAGTCTAGCCCTTTGAGACACCATCTGGCTATTCATAAAAGCATGCAGAGCACCATTTACCATATTCCCTGCATTCACTCTCCTTTCGATATCACTTTCACATGTTCCATCTTTTGTAAATTTAGATCCCAAGTATACAAATTCTTTCACCTCTTCCACTTGTTCCCCATCTATCAAAATATTGCCATTCATCATAGATTCATCTCGTTCAAAAAGCATAACTTTCGTTTTGTTTACATTCACTTTCATTCCTTTCCCTTTCAAAGCTTCATTCATAATATTTAGCATCTCCTGTGGCTCATAAGCGGATGACGCAAGTATTACTTGATCATCAGCGTAGAGTAAACATTTGATGAGTAATTCAGTGGATCAACAGGCGAATTTAATTAATTTTAAATATTTCCAGACAATGAATTACGTAAATTGTAGAAAAAAGTACAATAACAATGTCATGATTAACGTAACAGATATAGTTACGCATTTATAATGTATATTGTTTATTATTTTGACTATTGTAATTATATTCTCAGATTTCGATTAATGAATTAACCTCACTATGTGACGTTATACCTACTCACTACAATTTAACTATAAGATAGATAGATAGATATAGTTTGCATTTGTTTTATCAAAGAAAAGACAAAGTATATCTTTGATACAAATAAGGTTCGTCAATTGGCTGAAAGTCGCAGCAAGCTGGTTTTCAGGTCGAACCTCAGTTACTTCACTCACTATTGCTTATTCATTATTCGTGGAAGTCCAGGGAAGGTTAAAAGGTGAGCAAATATAGAAAAAATGCTTTTTCACCGACTTCAAAAAAAGGAGGAGGTTATCAATTCTATAATTTTTTTTTATTTTTGTTACCTCATATCTACCGACTGGGTGGACCGATCTTGATGATTTTTTTTTAAATAAAAGGCGGTGCTCATCCATGAGAAAACCGGTTAAGTCTTAAATTTGCGTTAGCATGTGCGCAATAAATAGACGAATAACTCAAGGTCACGCCAACAGATTTCGATGATTCTTTTTTTATTAGAAAGGATATACTTCAAGGGTTGTTTTGTGATAGTTTGGTTAGGTTCTGATGATGGAATCCATGACAAAGTGACGGAACTCTTCAATTCTTAGGAGCAAATAAATGATACTCGGCAGAATCTTCTATAAGCTATCCAGATATTTGAATCGCCTACCGTAACTTCGGTATGGTCAAGTGCTAGTCGTAGTTAAATATGAAGATCAATGGAACTCCTCAACGGTTTACAGTAAATGTGCGGTTTATGGCAGGAAATATAAGTGTCAGTAATCAAATAGCAATTAGCTTACGTTTGTTGCTGCATTGCAACACGTTTATTTCAGATTCACTAAAAATCGAAAATAAATAAAAATTTTAACAAAGAACCGCTTTCAAAACAGACTTACAAATATATTCATATGCTCTAAAAAGTAAGAAATAATTGCGTATTCTTTTATAGTGTTCTTTCATATCCTTATATTTGGAGTCGCTTAACCTTAGAAACTATTCCTACCTATCAATCGTTTGCTGTTCGCCCCATCGTTCAGAAATCAAATTAAATTAAAAAGAATGCTTTTGGACTTTTTTTCTCGTTTATTTTTGACATTGACAACACTTTCTGATCGCAACTATATTTTTATGCTTATGCTTAGCTGACAAAATTGGTGTATTAACTGAGTGAACACTTTTCCTTGCTTTCGCATGGTACGTATCCGTTTCTCCCGTAAGTGCAGAGCATGTTTAAGAAGAATTCCCCCCGCTGGTCATCGCGTGGCATGCCGATCACTTCCATGTGTGTATCTAACACTAGAATATTCGAAGTATTTGCAGCAGCTGGTAGCCATTTTACGGGTAACAATTTAGTTTTCTTCGGAGTTGGATTGCTAGAATGTTAAAAGATTTTGTTAGATACATAATACGACATTGCTTTCTTAATATAATGGTACAAGAACTTCGCTAGCAAAGGTTTAGGATTCGATTCCCGACAGGAAAAGTTGAGGAAATTGTATTTACTATTTTTCACAATATTAATAGAAGTGGGCAAAATTAATATTTTATTAAATATTGAAATAATAAAAAAAACATTACACACAATACCATTTATTTGACACAACACGCATATATACACTTCTGTCAATCTGACAAATGTGTCAAACGCAGAAAGATTACATTAAAAGAGTTTATATTGTCAAAAGCACTAAGGAGGTTACATTAGAAAAGTCACTATGATGGTTATGTTAAAATTTCTGATGTTGTACGTAACTTTATTTTTTCTTTCATACGAGTTTTCTTAACTATAACAGACAGAACAACAAAAGAATTATCTAAATCGATCCAGCATTATACTGCGAAGTAGGGAAATATGATTATTGGGAATTTGGGATATCTGTTATCTTTACTTGTATCTTGTATCTTACATTTTGTTACTTGTTTATCCCAAATAAACGATTATTTATTTATTTATTGCAACAACTTTTTTTGACAATAGAACCTCAATAATGTTTAAATTAATAACTTAAATAACCGGTGGTTGAAATTCTTTTCAATAAATACACGAAGGAGATGTGACCTCCATTTCTTAGTATGTGAGTGAAGCTAAAAAGAGTGCATGTGTGTTTTCACAAAAGCATAGCAAAATAACTAAACTCAGATGACGATAAAAAATAGTGGGTGTGAATGAATTGATCTAATATAATTGTCGGAGTGCAAGAGTCTGTGGATCGCTGGTCCGTGTGTAATAGTCTGTGGAACGCTGGCGCCATCTTTGTCGGCGTGAGTCAATAAGTGGCGGTCCGGCCCGTCTCTCGGCAGTTCTCGAGCGGCGGTCGGCCGGAGTGGTCGACTATTGAAACTGTCGCGTTCCTAGCTATTAGTGTTTATGAGTTTGTGTAAATTGATATCGGGAACGTTAAGTGACTGAACATTATAATCCGAGTTAATTAACAAAGTGTTTGATTGCACCAACATTACCCATGAACGCCCACAGAATAAGAAATTAAATAATGGATCCAATTAATAACGATGTCGGCGGAGAACCTTACGCCCCTGTGCTTTATGCTTCTCCGTTTTCTCTCATATTCTCCGACATAAATATAATATATTAATAGGATATTGTAAGAAAATAGCAAAGGTAAGTTGTTGTTCTATGTCAAGTCAACAGACTACACATACCCCGGAATTACTTGCAGGGATGTGAAAGTTCCCTCACGAGGTTTTCTTTCACAGAAAAGCACTATATTTAATTGGAAAGAACAACTAAGCAAGTAAGTTTCATTTTTATAAACAGCAACTTAAAGGTGCCATGGATTTACCCAGACGAGAATCCACAGGTCTCTCCACTAGTCCAGCGTGGCTTTTATATTGTATATGAGCTCATCTCAAGACTGCGCAATGGAAGCCATTCTTTTTTATAACAGCATTAGAATCAACGTGTGGAAAAGTCTATCTTTAACGAACCAAATGTGATGTAAAGTTCTACTTGAATAAAGATTTTTTATCACTATATTAGATTTACTTTCCTACACAACGTCTGTAGCCCATTACCACCTCATCTGTAATTTCACAAGAACCCACAAAAAACCTCAAACAACAAAATTAAAATATAGTGTCAACCAAAAACGCGCACTTTTGCAGACTGTCAAGTTGAGGAAAGTATCCTACCTCGGCCACGTCCTTGGACACAAGAGGTACGGACTTCTTCAACTTATCATGATGGGCAAAGTTACTGGTAAAAGGAGTAGTGGCCGTAGAAAAAAAAACATGGCTTCGCAACATACGAGAATGGACTGGGATTGCGAGTTCTGCCGAACTATTTCGCTTCGCGAGAGATAGATTGACTAAGTATTGTGATAGATTTAAACATGATCAACTGACTGCCAACCTCCGCTAGTCGGAGAGGCACTTTAAGAAGAAGAAGAAGAACAAAATTAAAACATACCCGTATTTCATAAAGTTTCTTATCATCATCGTAAATCTATTAATCATTAATTGATCTTGCTTTAATATAGGTAACGATAAACCCATGGGTTTGAAGATATAAAAAATTTCACCGGCATGCGTTGTACCATCGAACGCCACACCAGATATCGCTTTTCCAAAATCACGACCGCCCTCGTATGAAAATTGGTAATTGTATATAGATTGATCTGAGTACTTCGTCATTATCTTTGAATATGCATTAATAGACCCGTACGCTATCCAATCAGAGTAATATTTTATCAATCCCTTTATAGATTCCTTATAATCTATGCCATCATCTCCAAAGTAATACGACCTCATCTTACGTCCAATCTCCTTCTTATCTTTATCTGAACACCACGCAAAAACACATGGCAATCTATCATCAAAGTTTTCTCTCAAATCATCAACAGTATCATCACTTAATAACCTATAAAAGAAACCTCCTTCTGTATCCGTATAACCCACCATTAAAGGCACTTTATTAAATTGACCGGATTTCAAAAGATTCAATGGGTTGTTTTTAAAAAACGGCTTCGTAAAATTGACATCGACACATGGAGAATATTTGAAATAACGTGGATCTACTGAGGTATCGTATGTAGCTTCTAGAAGTATTGATAAAGAGGCTTTAGAGAATGCATTGAAGACGTCTTCTTCTGTAGCAACTGTTGTTATTTTCATAGCATCATCAATAGCAGCTTTAAAAGGCTCTGTATTAAAAGCCCATGTGGATAAAGCTGTACCACTCATGAGTATTGCTTTGTGGAATAAACCTTTACTGGATTCTGATAGCATATGTATTGAAGCAGAGCTGGCACCAGCACTTTGTCCGCAAAGTGTTACGTTTTCTGGATCTCCACTAAATGCAGCTATATTCCGTTTAACCCACTTTAAAGCAGCCACTTGATCACGTAGTCCAAGATTGGATACTCCGTTTAGACACAGGAAACCAAGGACACCAAGTCTATAGTTGATTGTAACGACTATAACGCCTTTGTTGACTAAGTATTGTGGGTCGTAAAGCTCTTTGCTGCCTTTAAAATAGGCTCCTCCGTGGAAGAATACCATTACTGGATAATTATCCATTGGATTAGCTGTATCTGGAGTATACACATTGAGGTAGAGGCAATCTTCAGCGCCTGTTGTAAAGAAAGTAAATTTTTGAGGGCATCTATTGAATGGATTAATTGCATTGTATACACCTTCCCATTTTGGTGGCTCTTTTGGTGTCTGAAACGATAAATATTAATCAAAACTAGATAAAAATGTCATATATAGATATATTGTTATCCGTGTTCTATTTCTTTCATAGATATTAATGTATTTTTTTATAGATTTGACACAAATTTGGATTAAAAGTTGCAAAAAGAAACAAAATGTCGTAATGGTATGAATATTAATCACTGTAATCGGCGACTCGTGTTTAATTTCCAACAAGACAGACCAAAATTACCAAATTGTATTTAACGAGTTAATAAGATTAACGGATATACAGGTTTATTGGTAATTCGCCGTATTCCCGTTGGGAGGTACATTACGTTGAAGTTTATATATATTTGTAACGTCTTCACACAAAAACTATTGGACCGATTTGAAAAATTTTTTCACCATTAAAAAGCTACATTTTCACTGAATGACATAAGCTATATTACTTTTTCAAAAAAAATGGAGATACATAATAAAAATTCATTAAAGTAACCCATGGTGTGAAAAAGGCACAAATAAATCTATCACCGAGTGCGCTGGGGAAACTATTGATGATAAAACAAAGAAATGTTCTAGAATATTATAGAAGATATTAATATCTACAAAAAAGTCCAGGACACTATGTGTCCAATTACTGTAGTTATGCCATTATAACTACTTATTTGATTTTTAAAAGTTAATAAAAGTACCGTCAATAATCAAATCATATTTTTCATATATCTGTATTAATCCTTATAATTTTATTAAAGACCGTTTCAATACCTGTAAAATACTTTTTAAATTATTAAAATCGGACATGCCATTCAAAAGATATAACGAATTTAAAAATCTCAATCTAAAGTCCATTTCAGAGTGTCAAATGTCGTGTATAGGGAAGTTCTAAGACAAATAAAGCATTTTAAATAAATCTCTCCTCTAATATTATAGAAGAAAGTTTTGAATTTTGAATTTTTGTTTATAATCAGGCTAAAATTTACTGGACTAATGTCGGACATTCTACATGAATGATGTTACGAATTTAAAAATGTATTTGTTAGATATATATTGGTTGTAAATTAAAATCTTTATATTGATTAGATTATAAATGTAAGTCTGTATATAATAATCTGATAGAAGTGATTAGAAACTAAGTGAAATAAAACTTTAATGTTAACGAAAATCAATCTATAGTCAGTAGACTTTCAGGTATAAAAAAGCATATGACACACTTTAATTATGTGAATATTACCTGAAATCTTTCACTAGTCGCATATGGTATATTATAATACCGGTTCTGTCCAAATATACTACGAAGACCCCGCAGTTTCCCTTTGTCTATTTCAATCACCGATGTAAACACACATCGTGCTGAATCCAAATGGCTTAACAACACCAACAATATCCTAATAAATGCTACTGTTTTCATTATATAATCAATTAACATATTTCTCTATGATTCATGGTCTTCTCTTTGTAAGCCAATTAAAGAAGGCTTCAAACTTACTAGAAATTCGTTTAAAATCCAATATCATATAAGTTTTGATCACATTTTCATAGTGAAGCTGTAATAACGAAGCACTTGCACTTAGTGTTAGTGAGTCCGGTTTTTGAACCTAATCAATATCTTACCAAATAACCACAAATATATTAGATTTTCCATAGTTTCAGTCCACAAAATAAGCAACACACTAGGTTGGAGTGTACGACACTGAATGTGTCCGAGATTCTTGCACAAACATTGCAGCAGCTGCGAAAGTATCTTACGAGGCGAGTTTGTTGCGCAAATCATAGTTAATACATGTCATAAAAATTGATTTGGCAGTTCATAACAGGTGTTTTGTACATATCGGCTCATAGATATCAATTTTTTGGTTCTTTTTCCAAGTAACATGTGCCAAAAAGGCAAAAAATATTGAGTAATCTGTCTTAAACTTACCTCAAGGGTTTTCATAAAACAGTAATAAACACGCACAGTTCATAAAATACCATAAAAAACTTAATCCAGCGGAACTCTCTTCATATAGATGTCAGCTGACGCTCTGGCACTCCGAATGAATCCGGCTCAAAGATATAAAAGACGGAGAGCAAACGCGCAAAATGACAGCGACCGCACTCTGCCTTTTCCACTCCACTACCTCTTTCTGTAAAATGACATCATGAGGTGGTACTAGGGCTCCAAGCAGGGTATTCTGCCTGTGTAGTGCAATGGCGACTCCTCACATCTCTCAATCCGGTATAAGTACTTAACAACCGTGTCTGATCATCACCTGCACCAACCTGGTTGAAAAATGAACCGTGCCCCCTAGAAAGCCGACCTTCCAATTGGGGACGGATCACCAAAATACTAGCCGCGGCTGTTTGAGGTGCTTTTTCCATCTTTTAATCAGGGCCCTGTGCAATAATCCTGATTCTCTGGACGTCGCCAGCATCTGTTCCTTACTATCCGATACTGATAGATAGCTAAGACCTTCACCGGAGCTCTCAAATGGGGTCGTAGCTGTCTAATAGACGGTACGTCCCCTAATAGCCCTGATCACTAACAATCGCTACCCACTCTTCTATGAGTAAAAGATGTTGCCAATAGTGGAAAGTTAAGGGACTGCTGCATACATTACCTTTGTTTTTAATGAAAATAAAACTCATTTGCTATATTAATTTACATATGTATAATTTAATTGCAGTTAGTGATTTGGCTAATTTTTGTTTTGTTATTCATAAAAGTTCAGGGAATGTTTTAAAAGCGAGTAAATATGACAAAAAATCCTTGGATGTAAAAACAACAATCTCACTTTCCATTGGAAACTATTCCTACCCATCAAATGTTTGATCTTCATCACGATATTAAGAAGTCAATTAAATTTATCAGTCGTTCAAAAATCAAAATAAATTTATTAATACTTTTGTTTTATTTTTCAGTTGATTTTGACATTTGACACTGACAACCGACAATTTCTGAACGCAACTATAATTTGATTTTGGCGGGAATCTGGGCGTCGAAACCACGTTTTTTTTATTAAAAATTCTTTTTTTAAAGTTTTTTACTAAAGTCGCACCATTCTGTATTATTTATCATGTAGCGTTTTTATTTTTTTGATTCTGAATTATATATCTTTATATATATCTATTCGTATTAGTATGTATGTATATATACTTATACTATACTTCCCAGAGGGTGCTTAGTCAGATAATCTTTCCGGTTACTAACTAAGCATGCGGGTAAGCGACCCCGGGTGCCTCGAGCGATTACTACCGCTCTTCAATCCCCTATCCGCGGCAGTAATGTCCTATACCTTACCCCAATGCTTCCCAAAACTCTCCTAATCCCATATTCCAAGCTCTCCTATCTAACTCCCATACCGATAAATGGCGGTATATCCATTCTCCGCTGACCTAAATGTCACAGACCGATAACGGGCAGCAGCGTTATCGGTGCGAGAGGGTCAGCACTGCGATCACCAACCCGCCTGCCAAGCGTGGTGATTACTGGCAAAACCACATATGATGACGACAAGGCAGCAACGGCCCCCAGTCCCCGGCAGCCCCGCTATTCCAAGCTCTGGCAGCGGTTTCGGTAACGGCGGGGCAGGGGGTGCTAAGAATCTCCGGAAGAGATTCCGCTGCCAACCCCGACGACTTGACCTGGCAACATACAACGCACGCACTTTGAGGACCGACGAAAAAGTCTTCGAGCTGGAAGAAGCCATGAGCAAGTTACACTGGGATATTGTGGGATTATCCGAAGTCCGTAGAGAGGGGGAGGACACGATAATTCTCAAATCCGGTAACTTGCTATACTACCGGGAGGGTGAACACCAATCCCAAGGTGGTGTCGGGTTCCTCGTCCACAAATCTCTCGTTAACAATATTGTCCAAGTAAACAGTGTGTCCAGTAGGGTAGCGTACCTTATACTCAGAATTACCAAACGGTATTCGTTGAAGGTCATACAGGTTTACGCACCCACATCATCGTATCCCGATGATGATGTAGAGGTTATGTATGAGGATATATCAAGAGCCATACATACCTCTAGGACACACTACAATATTGTAATGGGAGATTTCAACGCAAAACTCGGCGAACGAAGTGGGGCAGAGTTGAGAGTGGGGCAATTTGGATACGGGCAACGGAACCAGAGAGGTCAAATGCTGGCCGATTTCATGGAAAGGGAGGGCCTCTACATGATGAACTCCTTTTTCAGGAAACGGCCACATCGAAAGTGGACTTGGCTTAGTCCCGATGGTTCCACGAGAAACGAGATTGACTTCATCATGTCTACGAAGCGAAATATATTCAATGATGTCTCTGTGATCAATAGAGTGAAAACTGGGAGCGATCACCGTATGGTAAGAGGCACATTGAATATTGACGTTGTCCGTGAACGGAACAGACTGGTGAAGTCAACGCTCCGACCCACTCGCGCTCATATCCAAGACCCCGAGAGCTTCCAACTGGAGCTGCAAAACCGCTTCGCTTGCCTCGAGAATTGCGAATCCGTGGACGAGCTAAACAATAGGCTAGTGGAAACTGTCCATACGGTTGGGATGAAATTCTATAAACCCCGTAGAAAGAAAACCAAGAGATTCTCAGACCATACTCTTAATCTCATGGAACAGAGACATGCAATGAGCTTGCAGTCTGCAGCAGACGCGTCCGCATACCGGCAGATCAATAGACAGATCTCTAAATCGCAAAAGCGTGATGTGCGACACTTTAATGCCGAGCGTATACGAGATACCATCGAACGCAACAAAGGCACTAAAGTGTTCGCAAAAGATCTGTCTATCGGTCAGAGCCAGTTGACGCGGCTGAGGACTCATAACGGCGAACTCATTGCATCTGGACCTGAGATTCGGAGGGAGGTTGAGAGTTTCTATGGGCAGTTATACACATCGACCTGCAAGCCTATTGATAGTTTGGCTAAAGATCCTCGTGCCAAACTTACTCGACATTATACCGAAGATATCCCGGACGTCAGCTTGTACGAGATTAGTATGGCCCTTAAACAGATGAAGAACAGCAAGGCACCTGGTGATGACGGAATCACAGCGGAACTCCTGAAGGCGGGTGGAAAACCCATTCTAAAAGTCCTTCAGCGAATGTTCAATTCCGTCATCCTGGAAGGTACGGTGCCAAAGGCGTGGCATAGGAGCGTGGTAGTTCTGTTCTTCAAGAAAGGTGACAACACCTTATTGAAGAACTATAGACCTATTGCGCTGCTAAGTCATGTCTATAAGCTGTTCTCGAGGGTCATTACGAATCGTCTCGCTCGCAAGTTTGACGACTTCCAGCCCCCCGAACAAGCCGGATTCCGAAAAGGCTTTAGTACCATAGACCACATCTTTACGCTGCGGCAGATTATACAGAAGACCGAGGAGTATAATCGGCCACTTTGCTTGGCGTTCGTGGACTATGAGAAAGCCTTCGATTCGGTGGAAACATGGGCCGTGTTGAGATCTTTGCAGAGATGCCGAATTGACCACCGGTACATACACGTGTTGAAGTGTTTGTACGAAAACGCCACCATGTCAGTCCGTATACAGGACCAAAGCACAGCGTCTATCCAACTGCAGCGTGGAGTGCGACAGGGAGATGTTATCTCCCCGAAGCTCTTTACTGCGGCGTTGGAGGACCTGTTTAAGCTTATGGAGTGGAACGGACTGGGCATCAACATCAACGGCGAGTACATCACTCATCTACGGTTTGCCGACGACGTGGTCATTATGGCAGAGACTCTGGAAGATCTCAATGCAATGCTCGATGACCTCAGCAGAGCTTCTCGACAGGTGGGCCTAAAAATGAACATGGATAAGACGAAAGTTATGTCCAATATCCATGTTCCGCTCCACCCAGTCATCGTTGAGAACTCTACACTCGAAATTGTTGACGAGTATACATACCTGGGACACATAGTCCAGCTAGGTAGGTCCAATTTCGAGAAAGAGGTCAACCGCCGAATCCAACTCGGTTGGGCAGCGTTCGGGAAGTTCCGGAAGACTTTTTCGTCCAATATCCCTCAGTGCCTGAAGACCAAAGTCTTCGAACAGTGCGTGTTGCCAGTGATGACCTACGGTTCTGAGACGTGGTCGCTGACTATGGGCCTCATGCGGAAGCTCAGAGTCACTCAGCGTGCGATGGAGAGGGCTATGCTCGGAGTTTCTCTACGCGATCAAATCAGAAATGAGGAGATCCGTAGCAGAACCAAAGTCACCGACATAGCTCTACGAATCGCGAACCTGAAGTGGCAATGGGCGGGGCACATAGTCCGACGAACCGATGGACGTTGGGGTCGGAAAGTGCTGGAATGGCGACCCCGCACTGGACGACGCAGTGTAGGAAGACCCCCCACAAGGTGGACCGACGATATAAGGAGGATCGCCGGTAGCCGCTGGAGCCAGGCGGCACAAGATCGGGTCTTGTGGGCATCATTTCGTGAGACCTATGTCCAGCAGTGGACGTCCATCGGTTGAAGCGACGACGAAGCGACGATGTATGTATATATTTCAAGTAATATATGTTTGCCTTTTAACGTATAAACACCGCCTACCTTCTATCTCCTTTATTTGACGGTTTCCCTATACGTTGAGTTGTCTGGAAGAAATCGCTAAATAGCGATAAGACCGCCCATTGTACACTAGAATTATTTCAAGTTGTCATTGTATTTTTTTTTGTGATGTTCAATAAAGGATACTATATCGTAAGGAAATAAAACTCATGTCGCCGTTTAAACACAATATATTATTAAAAAGAAAACAATACAATATAAGAACAATATTGTAGAATCATCTTTACAGAACGAGAAGGCGTTGAGCTTCGTTCACTGTACAGACGAATTTACGTACATTTTTAAGATTTATATTATCTGTACAAAAGTAGAATACACTATGTGACAGCAGCCACAGATATCATATAAGAAATATTAATAATAAATTCTATTTGATTACAAGGGATTATCGAATGTATTTTTTTTTAATTCATATTAACATTTTCGATAACATACAAAAAAACTAAGGACGTTTTAAATCTATTAAAATATAATAAAAAAACATAGAATTCATCTCGATAAAAGGAATTCTGAATAAAACTATATTATGGTCGCAAGACAGATAATAAATCAATACCATAGTATCCAATAGTTTCCCTCATTTGAAAACAGTAATTCTAATTGAAAAACATTCTTATTTATAAGCGTATTTTAATGATTAACACAATATTTACAATAAATCATTAAGTCCCAATTAAAGTATGGTTATTAGACATATTTTTTAAGAATAACGACAGACTACATATTCCACGTATGGTTACATTACTCTACATATGCACATTTGTTTGCATTACTCTACATATGCACTTGTGTTTGTATTACTCAACAATGCACGTATGTAGCACGTATATTTGTATTGATCTACATATGCACATATGTTTGTATTACTCAACAATGCATGTGTGTAGCAAGTATATTTGTATTGCTCTACATATGCACATGTTTTTATGACTCAACAACGCACGTATGTAGTAAGTATATTTGTATTGCTCTACATATGCACATGATTGTATTACTCAACAATGCACGTATGTAGCAAGTACATTTATATTGCTCTACATATGCACATATGTTTGTATTACTCTACAATACACGTGTATTGTAGAGTAATTCAAAATTTACTTGCTACATACGTATGCAGCAAGTATATTTGTATTGCTCTACATATGCACATGTTTGTAAGTATTTTTATATTGCTCTACATATGCACATATGTTTGAATTACTCTACAAAACACGTGTATTATAGAGTAATTCAAAATTTACTTGCTACATACGTATGTAGCATGTAAATTTGTATAGCTTTACATATGCATATATGTTTGTATTACTCAACAATGCATGTATGAAACAAGTATATTTGTATAGCTCTACATATGCAGATAAGTTTGTATTACTCTACAATACACGTATGAAGCAAGTATATTTGTATTACTCAACATATGCACATATGTGTTTCTGTACATTTGCACGTATGATTTCGTTACTCCACATATACACGTAAATTTACAATACTCTACATTGTATTACTCTATATATGTTGTTATGTTGTATTACTCTACGTAACTTGACAGTACACCCGCCTGTACACTGAACACGACAGTCGGCCGCGACCGCTGCTTCTAGTCTACATGTCTTGCGACTGTCGCAGATTAGACAAGCTAACTACCTCACACAAATAAAAATTGCTGATCCAAAACAACCTCGTAGACTAAGAGCAGTCATGTTTTCTATTTTTTTTTAAATCTTAACATTTCTACAAAACGATCACGTCATAATATACGTTTATGTTACAGTCGGGGCACTATTGCATTAAATCTTAGCAAACATTTAATTGGTTCTGATTTTTTTTTTCACATTTTTCAAAAACTAAAATCTCTTGTGTAAAAAATGCTATTACTCAGATATTTTTCCACATAAATTTTCAGAGACTTTGATGACATAATGCTAGTATTATAGCACAAGAAAGAAAATATGCTGGACATATTTTAGTGGGACGTTTAGTAAAAGACAACTAATGTTACAGGACGTAACATATAGACTACTTTGTATTTTGGATTTTTTTTTGTAATTATAGTAAATTTTATTGTGACCGATTTCACCAACCTATCCCTAACTTTATGTAGCCCTTTAGTAACATATAGTTGCCACTTAAAGGAATTATTTCTACATATAAGGGGTTACCTAAATAAGTGATCCTATGGGACAGTCGGGAATCTTTGCCTATAGCAGGGCCATAAATGGTATGATTACAGTGCGGAGTACAAATGTTATAAAGATTATGACGGGTCATAAATTTTATGAGGAATATAACGCCGATCATAAATGTTATGAGGATTATGATGCGGGACAGAATTTTTTATGAAGATTATGACACGGGCCATAAATGTTACGAAGATTATGACGCGGGTCGTAAATATTATGAGGATTATGACGCGAGTCATAAATGTTATGAGGATTATAACGCGAGTCATAAATGTTATGAGGATTATGACACTGGTCCTAAATGTTATGAAGATTATGACGCGGTTAATAAATGCAATGAGGAATATAACGCGGATCATAAATGTTATGAGGATTAGATTGCAGATCATAAATGTTATGACGATTTAGATGCGGGACATAATTTTTATGATGATTATGACACGGGTCTTAAATGTTATGAGCATTATATTGCGGATCATAAATGTTATGGGAATTAAACTGCAGAATACAAATGTTATAATTATGACGCGGGTCTAAATGTTCTGAGGATTATGACGCGAGCCATAAATGTTATGATAATTGTGATCGGGTCATAATTTTTTATGATGATTATGACACGAGTCATAAATGTTATGAAGATTATGACACGGGTCATAAATGCTATGAGCCATATAAAGCGGATCATAAATGTTATGGGAATTAATTTGCGGAAAATACAAATGTTATGAGGATATTGTTGCCGGCCACAAATGTTATAAAGATAAGTGCGGACCACATTTCATTGTTTTTTTGTTATTTTTAACCAGATTTATAGCTACTGTTATTTGAATAGCTCTCACTTAACGGTCCGCACTGTATTGACTTACGGACCGCATGTGTCCCGCGAGTTGCTGGCTGCCGATCTTTACTTTAAAGGATATTGGTGATATCGGAGACTTTTGATATATAAACATCTATTACTTCAATAGATTCACTAACATTTCTTAAAGCGTCATCCAATAAGGGATCCTTATCTATAGAAACAATCCCCTTAACTGAACCCTATATGTACTAAGTAGACACAGGTACACAAAGCTCAGGTGATTAGTGGACATATTTATTAAAATTTGACCAGACTCTTGCATGTTACATGATGAGACCAAATAAAAAGAAAATGAATTCGATTGTGAACATTTAATGAGCTAAATAAAAAACATCGTATCCCAAATAAAAGCCGAGTGCCCCGAAACGCCGTTACAACACACATTATATATCTCTATAACAATATATCTATAATATACGCTGACATATACACAACGCATAGTCCGTGAAATCACATCCACTATATAACTAGATTCGAAGTTTTTTTTTTAATCATTAAAATCATTTTTATCACAACGTCCGTTATCGTCTGTCACGAGCACACTTTAAATACGATATACAATATTTATATCTATTAAAACGTTCACTTTTAATTTTTTGACGTGATAAGCGAGAGCGCGGGAAGCGATAGAGAGGCGCGATCTTTCTTATCCGATTTATCACAACAATTTTTCATCAATGTTTACTTTTTACGGTATCACGTAAAAATAGCATCTGTAAACCGATTTTACAGACAACCATTTTGTTTTTAAAGTGAAACCTTTTTTTACAGCTCCTTAGAAAAAAGAAACAAGTTACTAGGTGATTTTTTTTAAGTAATATTTTCCCCAATGCTTCATAACTTCTGGGTAAAGTGAAAGACACTTAGAGCATTGCAGCCAAGGCCAAAATGGAGACACCAGTATGGCATTTAACATATAATCGCACTCTTCGTGCAAATATAAAGAAAGTTTCACTTAAACCGTGGTTTTACAAAACACACAATGTTTTTTTAAAATATATATCTAATGAATCCGGGACACGGTTTGGAGCGTAGTGCCAAATGCGTAAATAAAAAACTTACGACTAATAAACTTATTTAAAAAAAAACAATTAAGGCGATTACTTTCCTTTTAAACCATGGCAAGGATATTTAAGTGTATGGTCAATAAACTGTCAGCTAAGTTTCAGCCCTTTAACGCTGTGCACATGTATGTTGGTATTGATTGAGACTGGGCCATCACACTCGGCTGTGTAACGCTTGTTTTAATAAAGGCGGCTTCCGTCAAGTATGGCAGCGTGAAATCTATAGTCAACGAGTCACTTTAGTATATTTTAAAATATAAAACACATAGAAGTATCCCCTCCACGGTTTAATACAACAAAGCCTCCAATCGCATTGTATAACAATTTTTAATATGTTACAAAACAGAAATGGCTTACAAATGTAATTATACAGCAAATAATTTTTCAAATTGTCGCAAACTAAAACTATTCTGTATGTGTACAAACGGTAAAGTTATACTTCATTTGGCGTAATAATAAAATTTCCGGTGTAATTTAACAGACAAAACGTAATTTTAATTCATACTACAAATGAAATCACTTCGGTATATTGGCTTATTAGTATATTTTTTTTTGTGCCTGAAGACCAGTCTTCGAACAGTGCGTGTTGCCGGTGATGACCTACGGTTCTGAGACGTGGTCGCTGACTATGGGCCTCATGCGGAAGCTCAAAGTCACTCAGCGTGCGATGGAGAGGGCTATGCTCGGAGTTTCTCTACGTGATAGAATCAGAAATGAAGAGATCCGTAGTAGAACCAGAGTCACCGACATAGTCCTACAAATCGCGAACCTGAAGTGGCAATGGGCGGGGCACATAGTCCGAAGGACGTTGGGGGCCGAAGGTGCTGGAGTGGCAACCCGCACCGGACGGCGCAGTGTAGGCATACCCTCCACAATGTGGACCGATGATATAAAGAGGGTCACCGGTGGCCGCTGCAGCCAGGAGGCGCAAGATTGAGCCTTGTGGACGTCATTACGTGAGGCCTATGCCCAGCAGTGGACGTCCATCGGTTGAACGAAGAGTGTATGACTGCGTTGCGAGCACCGATCTAACAAAATTATTACTGATATTTCTTTTGCAATGTTGACTTTAAGAAATTGACACTAGAGTTACCAACTCGTAGAAAAGGTAGTGGGGCTTTGAAAGTAGTTCTGATAAATGAGAACATCGCCGCTAAAAGGAAACTCCTGCATCCTAGAGCCCTTGAAATATGGCTGCCAAACGAGGGCTTTGTTAAATTGAGAACTTGTCATAAAAATAGAGAAGGATAATAAGGAGCTCCGAAGTACGTCATAAATGACGTCATTCACCGTGATGCCAGAACGACCACCGTGAAGGTATTCCTCCGGCGAGAACCAAGAGCGAGAAACACTTGGCGTCCTTGGCCTCGTGAACTCTTGCTGTCAAGACAACACAATGGCAGTGACATCAATCGGACTGGATAAACATCGAACTTGACCTGGACGAAACCAGCCCGTTAGATGACGAACTGGCGAAATTGACCAAGAAACTAATGAGTGCATGACGAAACTTGAGCGAGCAATGTAATATGGCCTCTAGCCGGGCGGGTTACTCCTCAGAGAACCGAGAGAACCCATGAAAACAAAATTTCACATATAATTGGTGTAATACTCAATGGTGAGGCGAGATGGAAAGCATTTGCTTCCTTTTGAGAGGTTGTCCTCTCGTTGAATGAGGCAATAGATGGAAGTAGCAGGCGAAGCACTTCTCCATCGAAAGAGGCTGGGTGGAAGTAGGTATCCTTACAAACGCTTGTTACCTCCTTATTAAACCAGAACAGTCAGACAGAATGCATGACCGAACCTCTTGATAGCTCCATCTCAGGTTGCCGCAAGAGCCGCTGGGTTTTAATAGATATTTTGGCCCAGCTATCGAGTCCCACACGCCCTGCCTCGGTGGGATGTGTAAAAGCATTATCCAATAATCAATAAATAGATAGAAAATATAAATAGAAAGACAATAGACAAAAAAAAGCACAAAACGACTGAATGGCGATAATCTGGCCTGGAAGGACCAGAAACTAAAATCGATATAACGGAGTGGAGGACACCCTTCGACCCTCACAGAAAATCGCAGATTGCTTGAGATCGCTTGAAATGAAAGAAGCTGGAGGAAGTCTGAAATATTGACCGGTGTGTTATGTAAAAACAATAAAATTAGATTTGTTTTTCAGCAATAGTCTTAATATTTTTTAGCATGCGATGACGTTGCAAACCTTTTTTCTAAACGCCAAGGAAGTATAACTTCTAACGTACGTACAGAAGTACTGAGAGAAAACTGTTTTAGGAACGAAGTTCTTTATAGCGTTTTAGAGCGAATGGGAGCTACGCGGGAAACGTATCTTTTGCCATTAGTAAGTTAAAACCATGTGAGTAGTATATTTGTTGGTCCTAATTCACCAATACTTTTTTTAATACAAAAAATATATACCTATAAAAGAACATCGTCCCATTCGTGTATCGCGACATTAATCAAATTTTTTATTTTTACAATTTCCATAGCAATTAAATATTTATAAATCCGCATGCATCGCAAGCGAAGCCGCACTATGCTACAAGTTTTTATCGTACAGTTTCATAGCTCCAACGCACTGGAACAATGCAGTCGATCTAAGGCATCGTCTGTGCGTAAATTTCATATAGTTTTAATGATAAATTGATTTCTATTTACATTGGCATAAGATCTATATTAAAATCCATTATTACAAGTTGTTATATTTTACAAATCCTGTACCCCTTATCGCAGAACCCCTCCGTCAACCCCTCCTTCCGCGAATAAAACCATGTATTAGCACAGATAAGTATTATATCGTCGCTGAAAAGCGAACATGCGGTAACCGGTAAAATATTGTTGTTGTTGAAACAAAACTCTCATCAAGTCAATTTGTTTAAAAACAAAACTCTAAATAAGAAAGTTATATATGCGGGTTACTACGTGTTCGCTTTCCAGCGTCGATATTAAGAATAATTAAATATCCATGTCTATAGATGGGTAATATGTAAAATAATGATCATCGCTCTTTACATTCAATCACCCGGATAAAATAAACACATCACTCTTTACATTCCATTATGCGGATAAATGACAATTATAACCTTTATATAACCAAAACCGTACAGTTTTAACCCATATGTGGATTTTGTAACCGGATGATGCAATGCAATAGATGATTTTTATGTTATCCGATTTTGATTAACAACGGGTGATGAGGTTTTAACCCAACAGTGGGTTTCACCCATAGAATTTGCGGAATTAAATGCAGCAGTGGATTTTGATCCGGAATAGATTTAAAGCCGACCCGTGAGTTTTACCCGGATGATGAAATATGACTGATGCTAATGGATTACCCGACTGCTACTTATAATCCTTAACTTGTGATGCGGGTGATGAAATTTAATGGAAGACGATCAGGTTTTATAATATAATCGGAGATAAACTTTAACCTCTATCAGTGGGTTTATCCGGATTATGGTATAGAGGCTATTAATAATATTTTTATCTATACATGGCTTTTGCAACAGATGATGAAATATAACAGATGATAAACTTTATTCTCCATCTGTGGGTTACATCCGGATAATAATATATAAATGGGTATTAAGACTTTTTCAAACTTGTGTATTGGCATTCGGATGATGGATACTTAATGGATGATAAAAGGATGTGAATGAAATGAGATTGAATAATCTAATGAGTGATGAACTTTAAACCCTATTCCGGGTGATGAAATGAAATCCATATACTATATAAACATAAAATTGAACCCGGGCAATGGAATATATAGACAGTAGTGTCTCAACTCTTAAATTTTTGTCTGGGTGATGGAATCTAGCTGGTGATGATATTTTACCCGGGTAATTACCCATCTATGTGGATATCATCAATAATTAACAAGTCTGTTATTTAAGATGATTTTCAATTATTTTTAACTATACGTGCAATGGCATAATTGTTGAAAATATATTCGAAGTAATATCTCTTTTGAAGAGTTTCGTCACTGCACGTAATTAATTTTAAACGTCCATATGATTTTTTTTGTCTATTAACCATTTGCTGAAATACTGCTTTTTTTTTTAATTTGCTCGAAAAACCATTTTTGGCCCTTTATTGCACTTTTGCCTTAAACATTATTTTTGACCATTTGCCGAGACAATATTTTTTAACAATTATTGAACATTTGCTGAAAAACAATAGCCATTTTTGAAAATTTGTTAAAATAATATTTATAACCAGTTTTGAAATAACATTTTTGACCATTTGCAGAAATAACATTCACCAGGTGCTCAAATAATATTAATTTCAATTCACGAAAAAATATTCACCACAGAGGTAAAACTTCGTTCTTGTATTTGTAAGTTAATCTGTAAGTTAACGTGTAAAATATTTTGGACATTATTTAGTTTGGTAGAACAAATCTCTGTTTGCGATCTGTTGAATTGTAAAATGCGTGTTAGGCCATTCGTGCGCTTCGGAGGTCGCTATTATTTATAAGTAAGTGATAAACGCAATGAGAGTTATACTTAATATGTCTGTTCTAGTTTGATTTGTATGTATAAGCAGGGTTCAAAAGCTTTTAGAGTGACAAAAGTAAAGGCTGTCCCCTTCGTCTATATTTAAGCGAGGTTCAAGGGGTCAGGGGGGTCAGAGGTTTCGGAGGGGTCTGGGGGTAAAGGGGTCAGGGTTGCTGGTGAGGCGTTGGGTCAGCGCCGCAGTAGAGCGGGCAGGTCAGCGAAAGCGCAGGCGCCGAGAGAGGCCCGCGCCATTCTGCGCAGTAGCTCCCTGGAGTGCGCCACGCACGCCTCCACCGGCGACACCCATTGCATCTCTTGCCACTCTATAAAAGTAATAAAAAAATCTTTTGTAGATACCCTTTCATGAAAGAAGTCCCGCGGTGATTTTTGGAACTAAATTTGACAGGTCGGCCATGTTGTCGTTCGTCGATGATGTTATCAACTTCGTTTGTAGTGGTAGATTTTTGTGAGTTTTTAACTAGCTTAGTGCATATTAAAGATAGTTAGTTTACAATGCCAAGATTTGAGAAAATAAAGAACCAAGGTGTTTTAATACCACTAAACAATGTTTGGAAGAGAGTAGCCACAACAAGTAAAGAAAGAAAACATTTATTCTATAATGGTGCTACAAACAGTGTTTCTAACCTAGCTTTGTTACTGCTGCAACACCACCTGGAAAAGTTCTACAGCTCAGCAATTGACATACATACATTCATAGCATCACGCCTCATTCCCATAGGGGTAGGCAGAGACAACTTCCTTCCACTTGCCGCGATCCTTGCATATTACCTTCGCTTCTTTCATTCTCATTAAACCTTTCATACAAGTTCGTCGGTTTAGAGTACTCTTGATCTGGCCCTTATTTAAAATGTCCTGGATTTGGTACAGGGGTCTTCCCCTTTCAACTTTCGCATTCAATCTTGACTCATAAATCCTTTTTGTCAGTCTCTGTTTACTCATTCTCTCTACATGCCCAAACCATCTAAGCATACCTTTCTCAATTTTTGTGTCTACGACTTCTTTTATACCACAACGTTCTCTTATCACACTATTTCTCACTCTGTCACTCAGTTTCAATCCACTCATGCTTCTCAACGCTCTCATCTCTACCGCATTTATTTTACTTTTGTGATTCTTCTGCCATACCCAACTTTCACTACCATACATAAGTGTTGGCACCAACACTCCAGCATGCACTGCCAGTCTAGCCCTTTGAGACACCATCTGGCTATTCATAAAAGCATGCAGAGCACCATTTACCATATTCCCTGCATTCACTCTCCTTTC